>JAJMFC010000008.1:144670-230479 GCA_030574475.1 Trigonopsis californica
GTGCTGTCCTTTCAATTCTCATCAATGCCATCTGTTAACTGCTGCTGCTGTTGTTCCCTTCTCGCCTTCTCTGCTTCCAATTGCTCAAATAATAAATATAATGCACGATCATTAGATTCAGGTGTACCAACAATTGTAAACATACGTTCATCATTATCATTGGTTAATTTAGATATTGAAATTCTAGCTTGTGATTCTGATCGAATCTCTTGAATTTTTGATCCTTGCCTACCAATAACGCATCCAACCATATCTGCTGGTATAGATATATTTTGTACAACTTCTCCCTCACCAGGGTTCGGCCGTAATCCTTCTCCTCCTCCACTGGTATTAGATGATGATATTGCCCTATTCACAGAACGATGATGCTGTCCAACATTGCTATTACTAACTCCACCTTTACTAGGATTATAAAGAATAGTACCTGCAGCCCTATCCATTTCATCAACAAGACATTTCCCAATTTCCCATATAGCCCTTTGAATACTTTGAGATGATGATGCTTCAACTTGAACAATTCGTTCAGTTGATTGGGGTAAAAGTTCTTTAAATGCAGTCATTTTAACTCCTGCACAATCTTGAATTGCTTTAATCTTTCCACCTTGACGACCAATAATTGGTCCCATTTGATTATCAGAAATCAAAAGTTTCATACCAATACTACTTGTTGATGGTGGTGGTAAAGAGTCAGGCGATGATGCTTCCAAAAGTGCAGTAGCAACCATTCCATATGCTTTAGCAACTGATTCAAGTTGTCCCGACACTGTCAATACACGATCAATTTTTGTTGGTGGTGGAGTCGGTTTAGATACACCAACACGAGCATTTGTTTGATTTCTTATATCGACAACAGTTCTTCCACCTGTACCAATAATGATACCCGCTTCTTTCCATGATACTAAGGAACGAATAGTTAATTTTGCTTGCTTATAAAAAGCATTATCATCATCATCAGCATCGATGATGGGTATATCTTGTTGATCACTATCCATATTGAAATTTGTCTCAAATAATGACTCGCAACCCGTACTCATAAGAAGAAGTAAATATATATATATAAACAAACCCCACCCTTCTTGTCCTCCTAGTTGATGACTTGTAAAAGAAAAGAAAAAAAAAAAAGAAGAAGAAAATTTGCTTAATCAATCATAAGCAGTCAAATCAATTTTCCTTATTTTTCTTTTTTTTGTGTTCGTCTTGAGTTAGTTAGGCTGTTCAAGATAAAAGTTGTACAGTCATATACAGAAAAAATCGCCCCTAAATATTCAAGATTTTTTAAAACAATGAGCTTCTTATCCTTTTAAAGAATATAAAAGAAAATAAAAGAAAATAAAAATGGGTGAAAGGGGGGGCGGGGGATAAGATGGATAGAAGGAACGAGAAGAGCGAAGCCGAGAGAAAAATGAAAAGCAATCAAGAAATTCAAAGTGGGAGATTTGCAGCAAGTCGGAGAACAATGGAAAAGAAAACCCCAAGTCAGGGCGAAATAAAAAAAAAAATAGGAAAAACCACCAAAAAAAAAAATAAAAGTTAAAATATTCAAAAAGAGTCTAGTTAGAAGATTCTCGATTAATAGTTAGTTTCCCCCTGTTTAATTGTCTTTTTTTGGTAGGATGATTATTTATTTTCTTTCTATACAATTCTTAAAGCCTGGGGGAAGAAGTCCTTTTTGGTTTGCTGGGTCTTGTTTTGCTTGACACCTTTTACCTTAATATAGCTTAGGGCCATTCTAACAACCCACCCCTTTTTAGGACAATTGTAAAAAAAAAATTAAAAACAGTATTTAGGTATAGTGCGTGGCGGTGGCGGCACTTATCAAGCCAGAAACGGGATCTAGAATTCACAAAAAAAAAAAATACAGAATATAGTACAGAAATGCTTTTTGTTGTTGTTAATTTATTGTGGTCAGACTTGTGGGGTTTTTTTTTTTTTGTCTTACATTGTCCAAGAAGCTTTTTGACGTTATTTGAAACAATAAAGTTTGACATTTTCAGTCACCCCGAGATTATTGATTGTTACGAGTGAGCAGTTTTCTACCATTGTCGCTTGCGGCTTTAGGGAGGGAAGCATCTGCACGTGACAAAAGAAAGTTTTACGGAGAATCAGCGGATTCCAACACGATGAACCAATTAGATCTTTTCCTTCTTCCCATTGTTCTCTTTAAATAGACTTTAAAAGGGAAAAAAACTCAAAACAAAATTTAATCGCTATCCGTTGCTCGGATCTTGATCCCGGAATAATAAATAAATTTTACTAAAAGAAAAACAAAAGACACTTTTCGGTATCGAGTAATTCCCGCAGGAGCAAAAACATCCCTAAACTGGGTACATTCTAAATTGAGAATAAGATAATCCTAATGGGGACAAGAACCAATGGGCAGACACCCTTCCCCCCTGCTCCCCCTTGTGATGGATAAAATGGAAAAATTCCCATTGTTCCACATTTTCCCCCAACTCTGATCATCCATCCCCTTATTGTTGTAAAAATAAAAATAAAAAAAGCCCTCCCTATCCCCGCGTTTTCCCTTTTTCTTTAATCACCACTGACGTGGTGCCGCCCCTATTATTATTGGGGCTCTATACATATATCTCCTTTTTTTTTTTTTTTCTATTTTTGTTCTATCCATTGTTGTCCAATCCTTTTTTTTTTTCAGAAGTACCCAGGCACGGAATTTTTCATTTTCACAATCAGACAATCTAAGTGGCCGCCCCATGCATGTGAGCATTGTTGATTTTTTTCACAATCAGACAATCAGACAATCAAAGCTTCAATAACTGGATTTGATAAATTCGATTCAATTAATTGTTCTGGCATATACATAACCACATCACCCATCATTAAGTAAAAATCTTCAATTAAATCCCCAATATCATTTAATGGTGCAACTCGCTTATTATTTTCCGCTTGTTTAATCATCTCACTGTGAATTTGTTGAAACAATCCTAGGTATGTTGTACGCATTGTTGATTTTTTTCACAATCAGACAATCAGACAATCAACAATGCCCACGTGCATGGGGCGGCCACTTAGATTGTAAACCCCCCGCCGTATATGTCTCCCCTACACATAATGATACGCTACAAATTGAAAACAATGAGAGAAAAAAATTAAAACAACTATCAAGTTTCTTTACAATTCCTATTCTAGATTTTAATATTCACCAGCAGGGGGGACTTCACCAGATGCAGCAGCAACTGCTGATTCATCATCATTTGTTGCTTGTGTATCTTGAATAATTTCAGGTCTTGGATTATGAACAATACTTTCAGGTGTCTCAATTGGTTGCTCTTCCTTTGCTTCAAAAATTGTAACAATATCAGGAAGTGTCTTTGCTGGTCCATTCCGTCCTTCAGGATCAGTACCTCTCATAATTTTAACTTTAAGTCCTAAAACTCCTTGTCGTAACAAAACGTGACGTGTAGCTTGATCAATAAATTCACGAGCAGGTTGTCCAGAATGAATCATGAATCCATCAGAGAATTTCATTGATTTTGCTCTTGCAGCACGTAATTTACCAGATACAACAACTTCGCAACCCTTTGCACCAGATTCCATAACATATCTTAAAACTCCATAACAAGCCCTTCGAACTGCAAGTCCATTAAGAAGTTTATATCGAAGTGATTCACATTGAGCAATTGCAGATAATCCTCTTGATTGAACTTTTTCTGCATAAATAACAACACTATCAGCAGGATATTTAAATCTCTTTTGAATAAGTGATGTTAATTCACGAAGTCTTCGTCCTTGAACACCAAGTACTTCTTGAGTTCTTGTAGCACGAACAATAATTTCAGTCTTTACTGGTGATGATTTAACTTCAACTCCAGAGTATCCTTCCTCTGCAAGTTCACGTGTAAAGAATTCATTTAATTCAGCGAAAAGGACTCCATCAGCCACAATCTTTCTCTTCTTACTAATTTGAGAGATTGGCATTTTGAATTATATGTTGGTTTGAATTCAAAAAAAAAAAAGATAATACCACGTCTGCTAGGCTTCGTTGTCCTTGTTGTTTGAACTTGTTTTGCGCCCAAGTTGCGTCGCTTTCTACGATGTGTGACTGTTGATAGGGTTTTCGCGGGATCTTTGCTCCCAACCACCACCGACATGGAATTACCAAGTTACAAAGTAGTCTGAATCGGGTAATGGCGCGACAAGTCCCATCTAAAAACAATGGTCTAATCTCTGAGAAAATGTATGTGTCTATATTTTGGATAAGTATCATGTCTTTTCAATAAAACTATAAAGAAAATAACTGTACGTACAATAATTCGCATCTTTTTAAACACTGTTTTCCTTTCTCTATCCAAAAATCCGAAATCGTTTGAAATATGTATAGTTTTTTGTGTGCGTTTATGCAACCTTAGATGTAGTAATGCAAAAAGGACGCGTTGTCATTCCTCCAAAGTTTAAATAACCACGAAACAAAAAAATAAATGTCCAAATTGAGTCATAAAGTAAACAAAGCAAAGTACCTGGCAAAAAAAAAAAGTAATCCATATTCTACGAGAAAAAGAGTTTCCAAATTTTTTTTTTTCAGCAATATAAACTATTCTATAGTTTATATTATCTTCTTTATCCAATTTTTTATTACAATACATTTATTTATATATCCTCCAATAAGAAATCCCATCATAAATTTGACACATGGAAACAAAAAAAATTAAAAAAATTATTGCCCATGAATCAAATTTATACACAAACCTCGAAAATTAAAAGAAAAAGAAACTAAAAAACGCCCCCCCACTAACTTTATATAAAAAGTTGGTCCTTTTCTTTTGGTGAGCAAAAACCCGACAATGTCTTTATGTATAAGGAACCAAGTAGGTTTGAGTGAAAAAAAAGGGCGAAATTTAGTAACCGAGGAAAGCAACGGCACCGACGGCAGCAGCACCGACGACAGCAAGAGATCCTTGAACATTGTTGGCAGCACCAGTCCAGGTAGGGGAAGCAGTAGCAGAAGTTGCGTTACCAGTTGAAGTATGGTGACATCCACCCTCGCAAGATGTAATGGTAGCAATATCAGTTGAAGTAACAGTTGCATTGTAAGAAGCAGAGACAGCGGCGGCAAGAGCCAAGACGGAGACGATAGAGAACTGCATTTTTATAGAGTTTGGAGATTTAAAAAGGTGGGGTTTTGCTGAAAAAAAGTTGATTTAAGAGTAACGAGTGTAGAGAGTAAGTCAAACGAGAGACAGTGGTCAGAAGATCGAGTGTGAGTTGATGAGGAATATTTTTGAGGAGGATTCCTTGTTTATTTATAATGGTTTTTTTTGGCCATCAATTTAGGTTTATTTTCTTTAATCAAGTTCGGCCTTATCCAGCCACACCTGTTTAATTGAGGTGGTGGAAAAAATGCTGGAACAACTCCTACGTTACCTAATTAAGTAACACAACCTAACTTAATTTGGTAAACAGAAGGAATGTAGTCACGTAAATGGAAAAGTTAGTTCCTTATTGAGGGCTGGTTTTTATCCCCTTTAAGCAAATGGTCTCAGTTATTTCTACAATGATTGGCTATTGTCGCCAAAAGATTTCCCCTTTTTTTTTTTTTCTTTTCCTTTGCTATGTAAACAAAAGGGAAAAAAAAATTGAACAAAAGAGCTAGGTTACTTTTGGCAAGTGAGGCTAATTTAACTATAATTTATTTTATTCTTGATATTTGGCTGAGATATTCAACATTAACGCGTTTCACTCGCGCGGCAATAAAAATGACTTTTTATAGATAATAATTTGCTGTTAACTTTGATATACTCGGAGAATTGAATTGCTTTTTTTTAGATATATCATGTAAACTAAAAAAAAAAGTACGATAAAAGGAGGGCAAAAAAAAAAACAACGCGATGGATCTGCTTCTTAGCCGCCCCACACAAAGTTGAAGTTGTCAATAAAACGTGGGGCGCATTTGATTTGAGCTAAACTATTTTTGGGCATTTTTCTTATTTTTTGTTTGTTTTGTTATTTTTACCCCTGCATTCCGATATTTATTCTCGGAGATTGAAAAGCTTGGCCTTTTTGTTATTTTCTGAATGCTTATGGTCAGTTAAGTTTAGTATGCGGCTGGGTCATGAAATGCCTGGCCCTGTTGTAGACGCGATAGTATTTGGAAATTCTCGAACTTTTTTCTTTCTATACAGCGAGCGCGCTTTTTTTGTCGTGACGCGCGTATATAATATAGATAACGCGCAAAACAAAAACAAAACAAAAGGCAACAATAAAAGTCCAAAGATTCAAGAATTCAGCCTTCCTCACGCGTCTAATCTTCATGTCCCCTTCACGCAGGTCTAGACCCCATCCCAAAGTTCCCACCCTAGTGCAAAGGGAGAAAGAGAATGGACGGCATCACCCCGAATTGAAAAGAAAGACCAGAAAAATGAATGAATGAATGAATCTCCTCCATTCTTTTTCTTTTCCGTAAATAAAATGCAACTATGTAACAACAGTAAATGGTGATGAGGTTTGTTAGTCTCGTAAAAAGCCGTAGACAAGTGGGTTGGTGATATGATGAGATATCAGTGTGTGATTTATCTCATCTGAATGGGTTTGGGCTTGTATATAGATTTGTCTAGGTCGTTTTTATGTCAAATTCTTCTAAACCTACGCCAATGTACTGCGCTTGATTAAATTTAATTACAATCGACTAGTTGTGTAAGAGAACTCCATCAACAACATAATGAACATGAATGTCCATTCAATCTTGTTGTTGAAGGGCAGTAAATGATGCCAAAAATCTACGATTAATATTGCCCTTCAATGGAAAAGAAGGTCAGGTGGGGGGATTTTTTGGTGGTTGTCGTAGCAAAAACAAGAAAAAGCTCTTATCTATTGTACAACGTCAAACACCCAAAACAACAAAAAGACAAGACAATCTCTGGAAATTATCTCAAGCAGCCATGCCAACCAAAGCTGGGTCTATTCAGACCAATATTGCAATAGCATGTAAGTTATGAATATGATTTGATATGATATGATTGAAATATACCCTCTAACTTTTTGTATTGAAAAAAAACAGCTACTTGCTTTCTACTGGGACTCGTCTTTGCAGCGACAAGATATGATGCACCAGTACTTTATTTTAAAAATTCTACAGAGGAAGAAAGACAAATTCAAAAAGATTTTTATATTTATTGGTTAGAATCA
The DNA here is from genome assembly GCA_030574475.1 of Trigonopsis californica. Taxonomy (NCBI): domain Eukaryota; kingdom Fungi; phylum Ascomycota; class Trigonopsidomycetes; order Trigonopsidales; family Trigonopsidaceae; genus Trigonopsis; species Trigonopsis californica. Next base: position 151,811 of record JAJMFC010000008.1, read on the forward strand.
CCACGTGCATTTTTTTATTTTTTTGCAACAATTGCTGGACTTGGAATTGCAGGTCTTTTAAGTAAATTATATAAACCATCAGAAGCCAATACATATTTTGATGGTGGTGCACTTTTTCTTTTAATGTGTGGGATTATTGTATTTGGTACAAATATACTAAGGGGTATGTATGCTTGCAAAACTGGTGAATGGGGTGAAGTTGATGAAAAGACCGGATTATCAGTAATTGCTGCAAGTAATTTCATGATTGGACTTGCACTTGTTGGTGTTTTAGTTTTAGAATTTGGTCAATTCTATGCAGAACATTCTACTACTAAGAGTATTGAAGATTTCAATAAGAAACAAGCACAGCAGAAGCAAGCTGCTGCTAGAGCAAAAGAGGATAGTAAAAAGACGAAATGAAATGATGTAAAATTAGTGTTGTAATTTTTACCAGATTAATTAAACTAAACCCTAACATATACGTACATTCTATTTTTTGGAACTTTGGCTATGATGATGATGACCTCCCATTGCACTTATAGCATGGATAGCTTTATCAAGGATACTATGAGCACGTCCCTTTGGCCGTGGACCAGATTCATCACCCAAAATATATGTTCGAACAATTTCTCCATCTTCATTTTTAACGACAATTTCATTCTCAAATTGATAAGCATGAGCTTTCTCACCATCCAATACTTTTTGTAAACTAGGATCATCATCAACTAGAGCATTAATTTCTTGTGCACTCATTGGATGAGGTTCTTTACTATTAGTATCAATTGTTTTAACAACTTCTCCATCACTATCTTCAATAACAATATTATGTCCTTCTTGATAAGCATTCAAACTTTTATCATTAACAGTCTCTGTAGGTTCTGATGAAAATCTTGCAATATCTTCTTGAATATCATCACCAGCATGTTTATTCTGTGGTAATTCTGATGTAGGTACCATTTTCTTTTCCCCATTATCTAGAGTGATTTCATGTTGTTGTTCATCGTTTGGGCTCTTTGGTGGTGATGGCATTATTATTATTATTATTATTCTTTAATCAGCTTGTTCTCTCTTGCTTGTGTTTCTTCTTCAACTTGGTGATCATGCAACCCCACTTGCCTTTTATAGTTTGCTTGTCAAAAAAAAACTTTGTCGATATTTTTTTTATGGTGTTGCTTCTTTAATCAGCTGCTCCTCTCCCCCTATCTTGTATCTCCCAATGAGCATAGCAACAATCATCATCACCTAAAAAATGGCGGCGTACTTTACTTTGGGGAAGATTGCCTTGTTTTAAAGATGGTTTTATAACTTGTTTGAATTATATAGACCGTAGGGGTTGTTGTTCGCTATCTACAGAATTATGTAAACCGAGATAGAATATTATATAAGAGTTCTACAAGACCACATCGAATATGAGGGGATCTATCAAGTTATGTATGTATGAACTGTAACCGCCCAGTTCCATTGTCAAACATTGTTTCAAAATTGCAAAGCTCAGTGTTGCTCTTGTGTATGTTTAACCCGACCCTGACGATCCTCTTATCTTGGATTTTGGAGCTTTGCTTGCTTGGTGCGGCGGGTCGTCGTCCTGGAAACTAAGTCCCAAACAAATTAGGCAGTCGATAAACAAACATGGATGATTAAACTTGCCCTTCTTTTCCAACAATAATAATTACAAAAACTTGAAAAACATCTCTTTTGTTCTGAAACAAACAATAAACTCATATTTACTATTTTAAATGGATCATACTTCAAACTTACTTCAGCCATCTATGCAAAATGCAAATCGGCAGAGGAATCCTCAGGAATCATCATCAGCAGCTGCTGCTGCTTATCCAAACCCTCTTTTACAGAAACCACATCTTAACCTGTAAGGATATTTCTCTACTCTTGTGCTTTGTTCATATCCTTCTAACAATGTATATATATATAGCCGTCACAATATTGCTTCACCAACTGATAGTCTAATGTCACCGTGTACAGCAAAATTACAAGCTCATAAGAACAAGCACTATATAAAGTAAGTATACATATATTTATGTATTATTTCTTGTCATTACTAACTGTTTTCATTCTTAATTTTAACTAGAAGTCGACCTCAAGCCCTTCTTAGCAGACTGCAAAATGCTACAAATGAACAAGGGAATCAAACACCCTCATCATCTTAGTCTGCTTACTCTTGTTTTTTCACTATACGCTCATCTCTCTTTTTTTTTTTTTTTTTTTTTTTTTTTTTTTTTTTTTTTTTTTTTTTTTTTTTTTTTTTTTTCATCGTTATTATTATTAGGATATTTTGTTTAGGAATACCTCGTCCCTCGTTATTAGCTCTTGTTTGAATGAATTATTTTTTTAAGAAAAAAAAAAAAACCTCTCCTTTTCTTTCTACTATACGATACACAAATCATTTCCTATCTAATAGTAGAAGTTTGCATATAACTAAGACATAAACACTTTTTTTTTTTTTTTTTTTTACTTGCTCACTTAATCCCTTCTTTTAAATTTATTTATTCTTTCCAAACTCAGAGTCCAAAACTTGGCCAAATAGTTTGATACCTTGTTCAACTTTATCAGTTTCGACAGCAGCAAAAGCACCACGGAAAAAAGAAAATGAGAGTGAATCATCACATTGACCACATGTAAACCATGAACCTCTAGTAATGAGAACACCCTTTTCAAGACCCTTTTCATAAAGTAATTTTTCAACACCTAAAGCACCTAAACTAACAAATTGTGGATGTTGTGATGCATCAACTTTAATCCAAAAAAACATACCAGCTGTTGGAGCAATCCATTCAACATATCTTTTATCAAAATGTTCTTCCATACAATCAAGACAAAAATCTCTTCGAGCAGTATATTCTTTTCGAAGATGAATTAACCAATCAGTAAATCCATCATGTCCCCAACGTGATAGTAGACCTACAAGCATTGTTTGAGAAAATCCTGATGGAGATTGAATAGATGTTTCATGATGACGTAAAATCCTTTCAAGGAATTGTTCTCTTCCACTTATCCAACCAGTTCTTGTTCCTGGAGCAATAATTTTTGAGAATGAATCAAGTCGTATAACTCTTCCATCAACATCTAAAGATAAATAAGATTTAACCATTTTTTTATAAAATTCATCATGAGTTATTTCATTTTTACCATTAGATTGTTTTTCACGTTGAGTTGGTTTAATATAATCATCCATTTGTAAAAAATAATAAGGTTCATCCTCAACAATGATAAAATCATACTTTTGTGCCAATTTATAAATTTTACCTCTCTTTTCATTTGACAATGTACCACCTGTAGGATTTTGTCCTGTTGGGATTGTATAAAGAATCTTTGGCATTGGACCTTGCCAATTTTCCAATTGTTTTTCAAATTTCTCGGGGATAATACCTTCAAGATCCATTTCAACTGGTACAGTCTTGATTAGCATATTATGAGCTGAAGTTAATGCACTAGCAAAAGCGTATTCCTCAACAAAGATACTTTCTCCTGGATTTACCAGCAACCGCATTACTGAATCCCATGAATGGGTACTACCAACTGATAAGATAACATCCCAATCTCTATAAGGAGGTGGATGAAATGTTTTGATGTGCTCTTTGCAAAACTTGAGCAGTTGAGGATCTCCTGCACTAGTTCCATACTGTAAGCATTTATCGAGCGGAATTGATAGTCCATCTGATTCATGCTTCTTGACATCAATCTTGACAACATTCTCCTGACTGCTTGCCTTTTCGGTAAATGGCCCAGTAATTGCAGTAGCATTAAGCTCTTCAAAGGGGAAATACTGAGACATGGGAAGCCCACCCCCTAGAGAGACGATCCTGGGATCAATCACATACTTGAAAGTCTGCTTAAGCGTAGATGGCGTCCTAGCCTTTGCCTCCCTCGACAAATGGTGGCTCAAATCTTTAGATGCTGGAAGTCCGGTCATTATTTATTTATTTGAGAAAAATCCTTAATCGACCTTCTTCTTTGTCTTGCTTCTTTCTTTTATTGAAGTTTCTCCGAGGGAACTTTTTAAGCATTTTTAAGACTCATCGGGTATTGGGAGCACTGGGAGGCCCCCCCCTTCTATAACCGGCTACAACCGTTTGATCTGGGGAATCCTACAGCGGGTTCTCGATGAGCCGTGTGGATGTTAGGTTATAATTAGTCATGGCAACCTATCATTATGGTACGAGGTTTGGCGATGACCAACAGGATGAGTTTGTTCCCGAGTGGAAACAGGAGGCTCGCGATGATCAGGGTCGTCGAAGATTTCACGGCGCTTTTACTGGGGGTTTTTCTGCTGGTTATTTCAACTCTGTTGGATCTAAACAAGGTATATTGTCGAAATTTCCTATCGATTTTGTATTCACTAACACTCTGTAATATACAGGATGGACTCCTTCGAGTTTCAAATCCAGTCGCTCAAATCCTGCAAAGCGGGTGCGGTTGACCCCTCAGGATTTCATGGATGAGGAAGATATCGCCCAAGTGGAAGAGACGAAAACTCTGTCAAGATCAAATATTGACAATCAGTTTACTTCATCCGTAATTAGTGTGAATCCAACTGCGCATGATAAATATTCTCGAGGTTCAAGGATTCTAGATGGTTTGGATTCAAGGGGGCTTATTAAACCTATGCCTGATATACTTAGGGGATGGCAAATGAACAAGGCAACAACAACAACTAACGGACTCGGATATGGATCTGCAAAGCTAACACTACCTTGTCTGAGATCTGATTCATTGCCTAAATCTATCCGCTCTATCAGAAAGCCAAAGAGTATATCGAATGACCAACAAGATGACGACGACGACTACATCATACGGCCCTCTACGAAGAAGAAGAAGCAGCAGCAGCAGCAGCAGACTGCAATAGACAATCGACTGAAAAAGACACCTGATACTCTCCCAGGCTTTGTCCTAGCCTTGTCTAGTTTAAGTCTTATCCCCGACAGTCAAGGGATCCATGTCCCAGATGATTTCAAGCCTAATCCGCAATCGCGGCCAGGCAATGACAACTCTAAACTACGCAGAGCTAAAAACATTGCAGCAAAATTATCTAATAAGGCCAATATGATTCTTAAAAGACCTGAACCTAACAAGGACTATGAAGGATCCGATTCAATTCGCCAAACTATGGCCAACCGTTTTGTTAGTGCTACAAAGCCAGGTGACATGGATGATAGAATTAATTCGACACACCTTGCCGACGAATCTAAACCTCTCGAAATTGGCCAGAGTCGGAGGACTATCACCAGTTTTGCTCCTGCTCCATTGGTATGTAAACGATTCAATTTACCTGTCCCTGAAACTACCCAACATCAGCAAGCGTCTATTCAGGTAGCAGCATCTCAACAACCACCCCCCGAGGAACAAAAGGTCTCTGATCAAAGTATACCGGTTGTCAGCCAGGATGTCGATTTATTCGCTAGCATTTTTGGATCTTAACGGGGTGTGTGAGCGCTTTGTAAAATTATAATAAAATCATTTTTTAATCATCTACTTTTATTTATTATACTATCACTCTTCCTCGTCTCGATAATATCTTGGCTTTTGAAATATTCTTTCTTTTTTATTTATTTATTTATTTTATTTTTTTTTATTTTTTTTAATTTATTTACAGTAGTTTCCCCGAGAGAAGGTAAAATTTTATGGGGGACTACCCATCTGGTTTGGTGGAGGGAAGATCAACGATCATTAAATATAATAATTATTATCTCTAAATCAAACCAACCACCACCACCACCAACCCCCCACTTAAAAAGAACAACAACAGTACAGATTCCCCGAGACCAACATATGAAAAATCAGTCTGATGTTCAATGGAACAACAGTAGGGAGCCATATAACTCCCCATCGACAGAAAGTTCTGGTCATCGTGATGTTGAAAGCGGTTCTGTAAGATCACCGAGGCCGATAAATGGATCAAGAGATCCTACAAGGGCCTATATTCACTCTATATCCCGAAGTGGTAAATATAACTAATTTCAATTTCAATTTTTTTTTTCTTCTTCTTGGCTTGTTTTTTTTAATCTTCTAACCATGAAATTAATTTTTTTTTTTTTTTCTTTTGTCACACAGTTGGCTCTTATCTCTCCTTTCAGCAACAGAGTTCCTCGGTCAGAGAGCACACAGCAGAGTTAGCTTCCCTTGCTCTTGAGAATTCAGATCTTGATGATGAACCTGATAATGTTGGTCAAGAGACACTAGAGGCAAGCTCTAATGATGTACATCCAGTCACATCAAAGACTGAACAAAAGCAAATTGCTTTACCAGAAGAGAATAACGGTCTTAAGAAGAAACCCTCCTCTAGCCTAACATCAATGTTAAAACAAAGGCAATCTTTAAGTATTCCAGAAGATCAAAAGCCCCCTAGGACGTCTTCACCTTCTTCTCCATCAGGGGAAGCCTCATCAGAACGTACTGGTCTGCTACAGTCAGGTAAGTCTGTCTTGTTTTCTCTTTTTTGACGAGACAAGTCTTTTTTTTTTTTTTTTTTTTTTCTGATCTGTATCTCTTTTAGGCAAGCCAGACAATGATTCACAGTCACCCGACCGTTATGGGAGCACACTCGTGCTGACCCCTGTGGCATCAACTCCTTCATCGCACGGATCTGTAGCTGTTGCGAGACCTTCAACTCTTTTATATCCCAGTAGTGCGAAGCCAAACCCTGGATTATGGGAAAAAGTAAAGGGAGACTTCCCCATTTCAAAGTTCTTTCGGTATCTTCCTCCTGTGGCACTTGGTGTATTACTCAATATACTTGATGGATTATCCTATGGACTTATCCTATTCCCATTAGGAGTACCATTATTTGAATCATTAGGCCCTGTTGGTCTTTCCATGTTTTATATAAGTTGTATTGTGTCTCAACTTGTTATCTCTCTTGGTGGTAGTGCTTTCAAAGCTGGAATAGGGTCAGAAATGATTGAAGTTGTTCCCTTTTTTCATACAATGGCTTATAGTCTATTAAGGGAAATTGGAGATGATAAACCAAAGGCAGTCATTGCAACTACACTTGTCGCATATTCATCAAGTGCAATCCTTACAGGTGCAGTCTTTTTCTGTCTGGGTGGTCTACATCTTGGTCGATTAATTGGATTTTTCCCTCGTCATATATTAGTAGGATGTATTGGTGGTGTAGGATGGTTCCTTGTCGATACTGGTGTTCAAGTTTCTGCTAGATTTGAAGGATCTTTTAACTATAATTGGATCACTTTAAAACATTTATTTGAATTACATACCTTGCCATTATGGATAGTTCCTTTATTACTTGCAATAACACTTGTTACAATCCAAAATTATTGGCATTCTTCCTTGGCTGTTCCTGGATTCTTTGGTGCTGTCTTTATTTTATTTTATCTATTTGTTTTAATAATACCTGGAGCTACTATTGAAGGTGCTCGTCAAGCAGGATGGATCTTTGCTGCTCCTTCGTATAATTTTCCATGGTATCATTTTTATACCCTTTATGACTTCTCATTAGTTGATTGGAAAGCTCTAGGTTCGACAATCCCTGCAATGTTTGCATTAACTTTCTTTGGTATTCTTCATGTACCCATTAATGTACCAGCACTAGCTGTTTCTACCGGTGAAGATTACATTGATGTTGACAGAGAGCTCGTATCACATGGAGTCTCAAATGCTCTTTCAGGTCTTCTTGGAAGTATTCAAAATTATCTTGTATATACCAATAGCTTGCTCTTTATTAGGAGTGGTGCAGATTCTCGATTAGCTGGTGTAATGCTAGCAGCAGCTACAGCAGGAGTTATGATGGCAGGCCCAGCTTTAATAGGCTATATACCAGTTATGGTTGTTGGTGCTCTCATATATCTTCTCGGAATCGAACTCTTACGAGAGGCATTATACGATACGTCAGGCAAAGTTACAAAGCTTGAATATGGTACAATTGTTGCAATCATTGTAACTATGGGGGCATGGGACTTTGTTTATGGTATTTTAGTTGGTATCATATTGGCATGCGTTTCATTTGTTGTGCAAGCTTCAACAATACCTGCAATAAGGGCTCAATATACTGGAGCAGTTGCTAGATCAACAGTTCGAAGGCATATTGTTCAACAACGATTTCTTCAACGTGTTGGACGTCAAATTTATGTCTGCAAATTGGCTGGTTATGTCTTTTTTGGTACAATTGTTGGGGTTGAAAATACTGTTAAACATTTGATTGAAGAAGCTAGATTTGAAAAATCTCCAATAAGATTTTTAATAATGGATTTGTTTATGGTTAGTGGAATTGATTTTTCTGCTGCTGAATCCTTTACAAGAATGAAGAGATTGCTCAAAGCTAAAGATGTCCAACTTCTTTTTTGTGGTGCACATCAAAATACTGATGTATGGAGAGCTTTAACAGCTGTTGGATTATGGGAAGATGAAGAACCTAATACTGATCTTAAAGACACTGACAGCGAAGATACCCAGTGCGTTGTCGGCCAATTTGAAGATCTCAACATGGCATTGGAATGGTGCGAGAATTTCTTCCTAGAAGGGTATTACCGCCAACGGGATGCGTATATTGCCAAACAGCGGCAATCCAAGGGTGTTCCCATAGCAGAAGGAACTAGCAAACAACAATCACAAATTGCATCATCAGATTCTGGGATTGTTGGAACTCCACGAGTTACACTTTTGAATGAAGCTGCCAATGAGACAGTAAGTAAACATCCTCAATTACACACAAGATGGCATAATTATAAGCAGCCACTTCCATTAATTCTTCAAGCATTTTATGAGATATCAACAGAGAATGAAGAATTTTGGTATCAAGCAGTACCATTTTTCAAAAGGCAAGAACTTAAAAAAGATCAAGTGTTATTTAAACAAAATGATCTTGCAATTGCATTTTATATTCTTGAATCTGGATTATTAAAGGCAGATTATGATCTTATACCAGGTCATTTATCAGAGAATATTGTTGCAGGTACAACATGTGGTGAACTTCCATTCTTTACAGAAACAACAAGAACTGCAACTGTTACTGCAGAACTTGATTCAATTGTATGGAAACTTGATCAAGAAAATTGGAAAGCTTTACAAGAATCAAAACCTAATGGTACACTTGTAGCTAATGAATTATTAAAAGTTGCACTAAAATTGACTAGTGAACGATTAACGGCAATTACTAGATATATAATGGTAAAAGCCAATTAGCAACCCAAAAAAAAAAAAAAAAAACTCTCTGTTTTTGCTGTATATAAATATTTTTTTTTTTTTTTTTTTTTCTTTTTAAATTAAATTCAAATGTGGAGGTTTTATTTTTTTTTTGTTATTATTATTGTTTTTTTTTTAAATATGCTCAGAATGAGAGCAGAATAAAAAGAAAAAGTCTTTTTTTTTTTTTTTTTTTTTTTACGTTGGAGGAGGAGGAGCACCCTAGCTTCAATTCAATTGTATTATATTATATTATAATTTCTTGTTAGGTTTACAATCTCTGTGTAAAAATAAAAAGAAATAAATTGAGAATGCAAAATTATGTGACGCTACTCCCTTACACAGATGGTTGAGAATGCATGAAAAACACGATATCGAGAACTAATCTCCAAACAACAAGAATAAACATTAAAAAAAAAAAAAACGCGCCCCCCTCCCCCCCCGCAATTTACCTAATGTTCATGTGAACGAAGATGTGCATGATGACTCTCAGATACGTGTTGTTGTGCCGGGGGTTCATCAGGAGCCAATACTTGCTCTTCTGGTACAAGTGGTGGTGCAGTTGTTGGCTTTGATAAAAGGCCATTAAATTGAAGAGTACCATAAACAATTAATGCAAATCCAATTAATTGAAGTAGATGAAAATTTTCCCAACCTAATGCAAGTGAAGTCATCCAAATTAATACTGTTCGACAAATATCAACTTGACTTCTTGTTGCTGAACTAATAACTCTTGTAACACTAACACCAAAAAAATTAAATAATCCAATTGAAATCATTATTGTAATTGATGATACCCAAATTGGTGTAAAATGAAATACTTGATATATACCATTAGAAATATCAAAATATCCTTTATAACCAGTATTTGCAGAAGTATTGACGAAAAAAAAACACAAAATCATGAATATTCCAGTAACTAACATTCCAAATGCTCCTTCATATCCAACTACATGAAGAGTTTCAACAGTAAATGAATCAAGTATCCATTCTTCAACAATGTATTGAAAAGCAGTAAAAATTTGTGCACCAGCAATTAATAAGACCCCTAATGCCTGCTCAAGGATACTATGTTTTTCTGTAAAAGTCTCTGAAGGAGCAGCTTCGTCATGTCTTGAAATACTTGTTAGCCCAACAAGAAATACCCCAACTACTACCAGAGCAACTCCAAACCATTGATAAAGATAGATACGCTTTCCAAGAAATACCGTACTGAAAATAGCCACAAATAGTACCAAATTACCCCTTGACATTTGGTATGTACTAACAGTTGTGTAAAGGAGGCCAGCATTCATCATTGTCGTGCCCAAAATATCGCAGACTGTCGGAATAACGAGAAAATATGTCTTGTATCCAACCAATGGTACTTTATCTTCTTCTTCATCTTGATCTTCTTCGTCGCTCACAATGCGATTGTCCACATTATCATCATCATCATCATCTACAATGACCTCAGAATTAGAATCACTATCTTGAGGAGGGATATTATTATCAGCGTTTTCCCACCACCTTTTCCGTATAAACCGCTTTGAAACAAGGTAACCCCAAAATATAATGATCCAGCATCCACTTTCTCCAATAAACATCTGGAAAGTCTGGATTACTGGTTGTTCAAAGTAAACCATATTATCGGGGTCATCACAATTCTCCACACATTGTCTGTCCTGGTACCTGTAAAATTTGAAGGAAAAAAAAAAAAAAAATTGCCTCGATTCAATACAAAATAGATTCACAAGTGACGAGTTTTGCCACAGGACGAAAAATGCTCACTTTGAAAGTACCGAGTTGGCTGCCCCGGATAGCAGCATCCCCACAACGATAATTGCAATTGTCCACTAAAGATTTAAGATATTAGCCCCTTTCTCGACCCCAAATTAACCCATTCCCCTAACTCACATTTCTATTCATATTGCCGTCTTCTATAGCCATTTTAGCTAAGCAAAACGGTTGTTGTTGGTGATAGCTGATTTCCAAACGGGTTCAGGGGGAGGAGAGTTTTGAAAGTTCCCGGGAATAAAGAAAGACAAAGAGGTGAGCCGCATGCTTTTTGACATCCTTTTTTAGACTAAGAAGATATGGGGGTCACGTGAAAAACCGTTATCGGTCAGGAAAAAAATCCCGAGAATCAGAAATAATAACATGGATTCGGCTTATTCTCAGTAGAAATTGAATTGCACGATAAACCCAGGAATAGTTCTTTGCTTCGCTGCGGGGGGGCAGAAAAAACCACTTGAATCCCCTTGGTTTTTTAATACCGAGTTAATACCGAGGGAACACCAGTTGCTGTGCCAACCGAATTTCACCTGCTTTTCCTTTTATCCCAAAGTCGAAAACCGACTCCTTTTTTTTTTTTTCTCCTTCTTTCACCAAGTATCTGCTTTAGCTGCTGCATGTATTATGTAGTAGTGACGTTCATATTAACAGTACTGGCTGAGCAGTTTTAGCAATGAAAATCAGTATAGTAAAGCAGATACGGTGATCAAGTTATCCTCATTTCGCTAACACTGCCCTGATAATTCGGTGGGCAACGTTTGATAGTAGCGAGGTTTACATTTCCCCACCGTAGATTTATATAAATATATATACATATTTTGTATTTTTTTAATGATATAACTGTAGTGATACTTAAGCAAGTGTTCAGTAATCCGTATAGCGTTCTACTTAAAGGACGAGAAAAAAAAAAAAAAAAAAAGAAAATTCATTCCATGTCGTTGTGATTTGACTGACCGGCGGCGATGGACTTGAAAGTCCTTGAAATACTCAGCCAACGATGTGGGCGAGTGAGTGAGAAAAGCATAGAATTATTGGCAAAGAGCTTAAAGTAAGTACAAACCCCCGGAGCAATTATCGATTTGTACGGGATTCTAACCGAAAGTTCTTTTCAAGGCTCGAAGTATTTCAGGAATCTACCGATGACAAGACGAGGCTCAGTCTAGGAGGACGAGTCTTTGTGATTGATGTGAGGAGCAGTTTTTTTTGAAGAGCAGGACCAAGTCTGTTTGTGTACTAATATTATGCCATATATTAGGTTGATATTTCAAGCGCATCCGGAGTGTCAGGTATTGAACTATCGCTTGCAAATAAGCTAAGTGAAAAGCAAGAGTACAAAACGCGCATTGAAAATGCACTTTTGGATAGCGCAAAGCAACCCTCTCTGGATATATTTGCTAGTAATCTCAAAGAGCTTGTGCGTGTTGATGGGTTTACAACTCACCAAACTGACAGCTTTATTTCTCTTGAAGACATATCGTCAACTCTTCAAGATCTATGCCGTGATAGTAAGCATGGGCTATCGTTTACAGGATATTCCCTTGTTATTCGACCTTGTTTGGAATACTTGAATGACACAAGAAATTCCATCAGTTACAAGATTATATGGGATATCGATCAGGTGCCCAAGGGCCCTGAGAATACCCCACATGGAATTCGTCAATGTGATGCTTGGATCCAGCAAGAGGCCGCAGACTTGGCAAATATGAAATGGAACTATCCACCTTACAATAATTACTGGGAATCTGAGTCTACATGTGCCTCGTTTATACTCCGTCTTGATCCCCCTGTCACTGTACGTCCCGATTTGCTCAAAGCTTTCTATTATGAAAAGCTGCCCTTGAATGGAGTATGGCAACAATTATCGACCCGAACTCTACTAATTTCACAGCGACTTTTGACCTGCCCCGACGGGAAAGAAAAAAGGCCGTACGAATATCATCTCTCTATACTAGAGCCAAAGAGAATTGAATGTGTGTCAAGCATTCAAATTGATCATCCTGAGCAGATGACGTGGATCATTCAAGTCCTTAGACAAGCAGTACAGTTGGAGACGCTGATTTCGTCTACTATGATTCCTCTTCCTCAAGACAGCAACAGTAGCAGTTTTAATAACAATAATAATAATAATAATAATGAAATACAGGATGAGGAATCCCTTGAAGCCTTCTTACGAGATGATACGCCACAAGGTGAATCAACGTTAACGCGAGTATCCTTTAGCATATCAATGGATGATCGGCCCCGTATCCAGATCATTACCAAATCAGCTGCATGTGATATATGGATTGGACTAGACGGAGATATACAAGTAACTGATAGCAATAGCCAGACACCTAACGAGAAGCTTACAAAAGTGCTCCGCGTATGCCAGGATCTGGCCGTATTTGTACATTACATTGAAAATCAGAAATAGATCTTTTAACGTCTCTTTTACTTTTAAAACTACGTATATAAATTTATGCAATTTTGCAGTTGTGCGGGAGGGAACAGAACCAACGCAATTGGAAACCTCAAAAGGGCGGCGAAAAACACCCAAAATTAGACGAACGCCGACACAAAGAGAAGCGCAACAACTGTGTCGTCAGCTCTATATATATTACTATATATATACAACATCATTACATCAACAGATCTATTCTCTATTAGCGGCAAATAAAAAAAAGGCAAGGAAATTTCTATATAATGCCTGCTCTTGAAAAGTCGTCGTCAGAGGGCCGCCGCCGGCGGTCTTCAAGTATAATAACCCATGTGGAACCAGAGACAATTGAAGAACAGAGTGATCAAGCTGTTGTTCCTAATATGAATGCCAACTGGGTATACGGCAAGGGTAAGGATATGTTATTTCTCTTGTTTGTTTGTTTGTTTATATGCTAATCATGTGTGTTTTATTAGGCGCCTGGGCGATCCACATTGTCATCATCATCTTTCTCAAAATATTCTATGATCTTATCCCCGGCGTTTCTCAAGAACTCAGCTGGACCCTTACGAATGTGACATATGTGACGGTATGATAAATTATAACTTGCAAGATGATATGAAATCTAACTGAAAAATTTAGGGATCGTACGTTATGTTTCACTACTTTACCGGAACGCCGTTTGAGTTCAACTCTGGTGCTTATGATCACCTCAATATGTGGGAGCAGATTGATAATGGAGATCAATATACCCCTACCAAGAAGTTCCTTGTTGGTGTCCCCATAGGACTGTGAGTTACACATGTGCTATTTTTTCTATTTTATTTTAGTACGTGCTAACTAAAACTGACACTGTTTGTCTAGATTTTTGATTTCGACTCATTATACACATTACGATATGAGCATGTTTGTCTTGAACTGTCTGGCGTGCTTGATTGTGGTCCTTCCGAAATTACCGACTGTAAGACTTTGTGGTTTTTAACCTATTTCTTTTTTTTGATACTACTTACTCATAACTAACTATACACTTAAAGAGCCACCGGTTAAGACTGTTTGCTCACAGGCACCTAAAAATCCCATCCATCAATGTTCAAGATGAGAAAGAGGCATCTTCCTAAGATGACCTTATAGATTTGCAGACGGCAAGAACTTCCCCGGCAAAGAGACAATAAAGAACGAACAAGTGCACTGGGTGGTTGGAAAATTTCAAGTCAAAAATAAAAAAAAAAAAAATCTTGCCCTTTTTTTTTTTTTTTCTTTTTCTCCTTCTACCACTATTGATATCTTCATTTTTTTTTTTTTTATCTTGTCATTTCTCTCCCCATCCTTCTATCCTCCTGTTCCTCCATTCCTTTTAGAAAGTAATGAAAATTACCCCACCACTTAGTGTGGTGTGATATATTTGTCATTACGTGTCATGTTATAACATTTTCCCCCCGCCCTACGCAACTCGATTTTTTTTTTCCTCATTGTTTTACATCTTTTCCCCTTTTCTTCCTTTTTCCTCTTTTTTTTTTTTTTTTTTTTTCCCTCTATAATTTGATGAGATCAGTTTAGAAGTCTTCTTCTTCCACTTTTATTAAGGACATACAATAAAAATAAATCTGAATTAAAATAGAAAAAACGCATTTCACAAAAAACTCATAAAACCAAAAGTGTAGTTGGACAATATAAAAAAGAAAAAAGAAAAAAACAAGAAAAGAATTGTACGGAAATATATGGAAAAAAAAAAAAAGAATGCAATCAAGGGAGATTAGCAAGTTTAGCACTTACATCCTCCAAAGCTTTATCATCAGACGTAATAACTTGTTGGGTTTGAATATGTTTGATACCCTTTCTTAGAGAATCAACTTCATCAAAATTTAATAAAAGGCAAATATTCTCAGTTGCAAATAGATGAAGAGTCTTTTCAGCAATTATATGTGAATCTGTTGTATTTAATAAATCAAGAATATCCTTTAAAATACCATATGCACGAAGTTTTTCAATTTTATCTTCAATACTTGGGATTGATAATAAAGCAGTATATAAACTTAGTGCTCTAGATAAACTATTATCATCACCTCTTGCTGTAGGAATTAAATGGGCAAATCTATCCCACCCATTTGCTTTATCAAATAATTTATAAATATCACAACAATTTCGGATTGCATTCGCAAGTGCCGAAAGTGCACGTGTACGAACCTCTGATGATGGGTCATCAAGTGCTAATGCCATGAGATCAGCAAATGATGCTGGATATTTGGCAAGCTGTTATTTTGGTTTTTTTTTTTTTTATTCAGTCAGTAAAGCAGTTTTTCACAATACTCAAAATTGTCAAACTTGGAAAAAAAGAAAAATCTCACATCACTCTGCCCCTTGGCATTATTCTGCACAGCCGTTCCAATTATATAGCATGCACCAATTCGAAGAGAAGACTCAGGGGACTGTAACTGCGAAAGAACATGGTTCCACAGGTGCATACTTTCAAGGCCTTTTTTCTCCAGTCAGCCTATCCCTTCTCCTTGGTAAAAAAAATAATGAATACTGACAACCACTTACCTTGAGCATTATCAATATCCTCAACGAGCTAATTTACAATTTCAAATTTTTTTTTCTGTCAGGGTCAATTGCACTGGGGGGGGGGAACCGGCAAGTATACTCTACCTCTTGTAGCTCCTGTAAAGCAGCTTCTTTATCAGGTATTGGAGATTTTGGGTCACCCAAGATTTCCGCTGCAGCCTGCATAAGAGTAGCATCATTAGGTCCCCCAAATAGCTCATTCAATGCTTTTTGATCCTATTTTTAAAAAATTTTGTTAGACAACATGTGAATAAAAAACGACAACACACAAACGTACAGGTTCAGCAACCCTTTCGGCAATTTCATTTCGTTCATGGGTTTCCCGATCAGATTTCTCAAGAGACCATCTCAAGAGCTTTTGCATATCACCCTTAAGCTCTTGCTGATCCGCCCTATGTTCTGGCTGGTTACTGAAACGTTCATGCTTGCGATCCTTCATGTCTTAGCCCGAAATTTTCAACTTTGTATAAACAACTGCTATATTGGTTTTTATTAAAGTCTCCAGGGTGATGTAATCCCGGTTACGGCGCTTCACACTTTTATGTTCCCTATCCTTCCGCTGCCGAGTCGTTTGGGATTCTCGACCGAAGTAATTTAGCGTCATCCATCCTGTCAGATCTCGTGACTGGATGGCGTGCGGCTTAAACATCCCAACCTCATCGCAGGAAAAAAAAAAATATTCAACAAAAGTTGGATGGTTTCTTTGTTTAATTGAAGGAAAAATTGGAGATTAAATAATGAGTGATTCAGAGTGAGTGTAACCCGTTTTGTTTTCGGTGGTATATTAAGTGGATGCTAATAATATGAGATGTAGTTCGTCACAGAAAAGGATCGAGGAGAATAATGAAGATTTGGTCCTTACGGTTAGTATTGTCATTTGGTACTCTCAAAACTATAGTACTAACTCAAGGCTAGAGAGGAGAAGGGAGATACTTTGGTGTTTTAGACCCAGATATCACGTCGGATAGTGTGCATCCCAAGAATGTTTGCATAAACTGCCACGAGGCTGGACATATGGCGAACAGATGCCCTCAACAGATTGTGAGTAGTACTATTATGGGGGCTGCAAAAAGTATATATATATATATGTCGATACTGACCTTCTCTATGATACAGTGTCCAATGTGTGGTGAATGTGGTCATTCCTCTAATACATGTTCGAATGCTCGTCGATGTACAAACTGTGGCGATTTAGGCCATACAAGGCAGGACTGCCCAGTCAAGAGTTCACAGGTAGGATGCCGACGTTGCGGTTCAAGATCACATTTCACAGATACCTGCCCTGTTATATGGCGATGTTATCGGTTAAAACCAGAGGAAGAACTTGAAAAAATCAGTGATGGAATAAATATTTCTGTATACTGTTATAATTGTGGGGAAAGAAATCATTATGGAGACGATTGTCCACGTCCTAGATATAGTCGACTTCCTTTTATAAGGTCAGCCTTTTGTTTAGAGAATCTACCCCGTCATTTAAAAGACAGATTCTCAATTGCTGCAAGCAAGTATTCAGGCCCTCAATCATCGTCATCTTCATCTCAATCACGTCGACAGGAACACCAGCCACCACCATGGCGATCCAGAGGCAATTCTGGTGGTCCCTTCTCTAAACGATCAACAACTAATATTCGCAAACAAGCTAATAATCCCTACAGTCGGGGGCCCTCATCCTCTTATAAGCATACTCCGTTACCTTCATCTGCCAGCAGGGCATGGAAGAAATTTTCTACATAATTAAACTCATAGTTGCATTTACAGGACGGTTTTTCTTTTACTTTTTCATTATTATTATTATTGTACTTTTATATAGAGCGCGCTATCTCAAAAATGTTTTCTCAAGGATAACCACCACCTGTACCAGGGTGCCGTACACCGTTTGGATTGTAGAGAGTACGATTGGGGAATGAAGGAGCAGGATTCATTCTAGGAGTGAAAGGAGGATTCTGTCCAGGATACTGAGGAGGAATTGCGAATCCTTGACCTGGTGGCACAGACATGGGCCCCGTCGGAGGAGCGAATCCTGGTGGAGGAGCTAAACCACCACCACCACCACTGATCGGCGCTCCGGGTGTACCATAGCCTTGTTGTTGTTCAGCATATGACTTTGTAATCGAATCAATTACGCGTTGTTGCTTTTCCTGATCAAGTTCTGCAGTGTAGAAGAATCAACAATCAAACGTCAGTATGTATAATGAATGAATAATACACTTTTACTATAAGCCTCTTACGCTGATAATAGTCGATCACATTCCTTATATGGTTTCTCCCGCTATTATGAGCCTTTCTGACACTTCGTGAATCATGTGTGAGATATACTGACAAATAACTTTGTGTTAACCTTTGCCGTGCTCCAACTTTAAAAAATCAACCAATTTTTTTTTGACGTACCATCGCAGTAATCGCAGAAATAGTAGATTCAACAACCATAGTTAGCTTTTAATTTGTAATGTCGTTATACTCACTAAAATACTCATCTTGGGCATCCTGGGGGGGGTGTTCTGGACTTTGTTTGTTATAGTTGGTTTTGGGCCCATCTCGAAAAAAAGAGAAAAAAACCAATTTATAATCTAATGATTTCAACAATATATATTGGCTTCAAAATTCTTGCATGACAGCATCATCTTATTCATTTTTGCATCTTTTACAATGGTTCAAGTAACTATGGACACTCATAATGGACCTGCTTTTGCCAGGTTCGACGTTCGCGGTCATCAGCTTGTGGATCCAGCAACCATCACATCTATCAGCGTGTTTGACTTTGATAATACATGTAAGAGATATACGATAAAGAAGGTGGTTAGAACATTGCTAACAAGAGGAATACCAATAAAATAGTATTCAGCAGTCCATGTCCTGATCCGCATCTTTTCACTCCATCAACTCTCACATTACTTGCTTCCCATGACGTACTTGTATGTGGAGGATGGTGGCAGGATCCTCGATTTTTGGGAGCCATCGGGGATGGAGTAGACAAGGAGGAAGTACGAGCATGGAAGGGGTTTTGGAAGGAGAATGTTGTTAAAATGGCCCGTTTGGCAATTCAAGATCCTACATGTCTTGCAGTATGCCTAACTGGACGAAACAGAGAAGCATTTGGAAACTTGATTACCCGCATGTGCAAGGCAAAGGGACTCAATTTTGATATCATTTGTCTCCGATCAATTGCCCTGGTTAAGAATCATCAGGACACAAGAGACTTTAAAATTAAATTTATGGAGGAAATGCTAACTTTTTATTCAAACGCTAAAAGGATCGAGTATGAACAATCTCTTTTATATTTGAAACAAAGAAGGACTTTTTGGCTGACTGATTCTATAATAGCGTATTCGATGATCGGACCAAGCATGTCCTTTACTTTAGAAAGACTCTTTCAGAATTCGCTCAGCACCTTCAAGGCCGGCAGGTGCAAGTATCAGTATTCGATGTGGCACCGACAATAGTAAGTTGTAATATTGTGCTGATGTATACGGAAAATATATACTGACTTTTTTGCAAAGCGCTTTCTCGACCCAATGGTGGAGAAAAATCTCGTCCAAAAGGTCTTGGATGAACATAATGCAGTGAAATGGAGAGATTACAACTACGATCCAAAATATAAACCAATTTCCTTAGCGCGGCAAGTTTTATTTACCGGGTATCTTTTGCCAATCGCATCGTCAAATCGACTTCTCAAAACATACCCAGTGCCTCCTCAGACAGAGCAGGTAGCAACAGCTCAAATCAAATACACTGCTGATTGTATTCCTATATGCACTGGGCAAGCACCTCCATCTCTCTTGGAGCAGTTAGGGGGCACAGGTACTAAAGTCACTTTCCAAGTTACTCGGTTTGGATTTCTACCCAATAAGATCTGGGCTGTTGAGATCAAACCAGTTGATGAAAATGCAAATATCAAGTCTCTTCTCCATCCCTTATGCCTTGTTTTGGCCGTTCGCAAAAACACGCCAATTGATGAAGTATCTACAATCACAAACTGGACAGATGAAAACATCGAGCCCATGACTTTTACGACTACATTAGGAGTAAGCAAACCTTTTTGATATTTTCCTCCTCCCTTTGATAATAAACCTCTGACATTCTATATGATAATAAAACTAGGAATTCGCTTTGCTGAGACTCGAAGGCACCGGAATCGGACAAGGTGCTCGATTTGGCTCCAACAAGAACCAAAAGAGAAATTTTCGGCAAAAGAACAGATCAAACAAGAATCAACGTTTTGCACAGAAGTTCTGATCGGTTGTTATTGCATGTTTCTGTATAGTCTCTCTTTTTCCTTTCCATTTTCCTTTTCCTTTTAATTTTATTTTTATTTTTTTGGGACCATGACTCAGTAATTAAATTTATATCCTCTTCAACAATCTTGTTTCTCTCTTTCTCTCCACAATTTCCAAAAACGTGAAAATTCCCGCTTGCAAATCAGCCAGCCGTATATGGAAAAGAATAAAGTAATGGCCGGTCTTATTCCGGGCTGTCGTTGTCAATTTTTGGTAATGGCTAAACTTAAAGTTAAGGTTGGCGCCGCACTAAGCAGGGCTCAACCCCGCGCCCCGTCGGCATCTCTCTGCGAAGAAGCTTATATAAATCTCCGGGGTAAAGAACCTCGGTTTTCTCTAAAGAACAAGACAAGAGTATGATTTTCAAGGCTGCTAATCAAAGGGGTTTAACCCGATCAATCGGATTGATTCAAAAGAGATTTGCCAGTAGTCGTGTTGCATGGAATTACAAGGATCCACTCGATTTCAATAGTCTTTTGACTGAAGAGGAACAAGCTATTAGCGAATCAGCACGTCAATATTGTCAAGATCATTTGGAACCAAGAGTTCTTGACGCATATCGAAATGAAGACTTTGATCCCAACATCATGAAGGAGATGGGTCAACTTGGTCTCCTTGGGCCTACCATCCAGGGGTATGGATGTGCTGGAGTCAGCACTGCTGCATATGGTGTAAGTTTTTTTTTTTAAAAAAAAAAAAGGCATTTAACATGCTGAGAAAGCATTCATCTAATATTTCATGTTATTCTTTTTTTCTAGCTGATTGCTCGCGAGGTTGAGCGGGTAGATTCTGGATACCGGTCCGCGGCCAGTGTTCAATCAAGTCTTGTCATGCACCCTATTGATGCATTTGGAACTCAAGAGCTGAAAGAGCGTACTCTTCCTGCACTTGCAAGAGGTGACTTGATTGGTTGTTTTGGTCTAACCGAGCCAAACCATGGATCTGATCCAGGATCAATGCAGACAACTGCTCGTCCTCATCCATCTAAAAAGGGAGTCTACCTTTTATCTGGTTCAAAGAACTGGATTACTAACTCCCCCATTGCAGATGTGTTTGTCGTCTGGGCAAAACTCGACGGAGTTATTCGAGGATTCCTTATTGAGCGATCCAAAGCTGGCCCTGGACTGGCAACTCCAGCAATCAAACATAAAACTGGATTAAGAGCTAGCATTACTGGTATGATTCAAATGGATGATGTTGAAGTCGCCAAAGAAAACATGTTCCCAGAGGTAACAGGCCTCAAAGGACCATTCTCTTGTCTTAACAGTGCACGACTTGGAATTGCTTTCGGTACAATGGGAGCACTTGAGCATGCCATCGAACTAGCCAGGACCTATAGTTTGGAGAGAATCCAATTCAAGCAAAATCCACTCGCCAAATATCAGCTTATTCAGAAGAAACTTGCTGATGCAGTTACTGATTCTTCTTACGGTCTTTTGGCTGCTCTTCAAGTCGCAAGACTCAAAGATGCTGGAAAGGTTGCCCCAGAAATGATCAGTCTCATCAAACGTCAAAATTGTGATCGGGCTTTAGTCAATACTCGTACTCTTATGGAGA
The DNA here is from genome assembly GCA_030574475.1 of Trigonopsis californica. Lineage (NCBI taxonomy): Eukaryota > Fungi > Ascomycota > Trigonopsidomycetes > Trigonopsidales > Trigonopsidaceae > Trigonopsis > Trigonopsis californica. Next base: position 173,528 of record JAJMFC010000008.1, read on the forward strand.
TCTTTGGCGGCAATGCTGCAAGCGATGAATATCATATTGGACGAATTGCTGCTAACTTGTGGGTTACTCAAACTTATGAGGGACAGAGTGATATTCACGCTCTCATCCTAGGAAGAGGCATTACCGGAGTGAATGGGTTCGCCTAAAATTACATTATATTGAAAGCGTATATATATATATATAGAAGAAAATGAAAAAAAAAAAAAAAAAAAAAAAAAAAAAAAAAAAAAAAAAAAAAAAAAAAAAAAAAAAAAAAAAAAAAAAAAAAAAAAAAAATCAGAGAACGGCATTTAACAGTAGAGTAATAAAATGATAGAACTATTTGGTGAATATATATATCTAGGAGAATGGATTTTGGGATCCTACTTTGACGTAGCTGTAGATTTGTGGTGTTCGAAGTTCCTCATCCCAGTGACAAACACAACACCAACTCAATTCAACTCAACTCAACTCGAGTCAAACATGTCTTCACAGATTGTTTCCGATACACAACAGCTCATCAAGACGTTTGATAGTGGCGACTATCTTAAGGCATATGAGCTGTTACCTAAGCTTAAAGTTGCTTTTACAAAAGCGGGACTCATAATTCCTCGGCCAGAGGCAAGCAAGGATGACCTACTAGCAACCAGAACCGTGTTAGAGATTGGAGCATTATCTAGCATTCACATCAAACAGGATGTCGAATTCGATCGTTACTATTCTCAGCTTAAACCCTTTTATGCTCTTAATGCTACACTGGGCAAATCAACCAACGAAAATAGGCTAATTGGGCTGCATCTGCTACTTCTCCTTTCTAGGAACGATATTGCCGAGTTTCATACAATTCTAGAGACTCTAGATACTAGCGGGAATGATCCATATATACAGTATCCCATCCAGCTTGAGCAATGGCTTATGGAAGGGTCGTATGACCGGGTTTACCGCGCTACAAGCCAAAAGAGCGAAGTTCCCGCCTTGGAGTTCAGCGTCTTTTCAGATGTGGGTGACAATGAAATTTAGGCGGCCAATCATGGGATCTCTTCTAACATATCTTTTTTTTTTTATAGATTTTGATTGACAGTATTCGGAACGAAGTTGCATCTTGCTCCGAGAAGGCATATCTATCATTGCCACTATCCAATGCTCGACATCTTCTATTCCTATCTTCTGACAGAGACGTGGTAGAGTTTGTCAAATCTGTGAGTTGTTTTATCTCTATTTTTTTTTCCTTTTAGTGTCAACTTCTAACTAATTTGTATTATTAGCGTGGATGGGTCATTAAGAATGGACGGATAACATTCCCTACCGAATCTAATTTGGAAGAGAGCAAGCTCGCAGCTGATGCCCTGATTGAGAATGTTCTTGATTATGCAAAGGAAATAGAAACAATTGTCTAGAAAATTTATAATAACAAATTGAACCAATTTCTACGCATTCCATATACACAATTGCTTATCATAAAAACTGCAAGTTACTACTGTATTTCCTTGAACCCAATCTCCTCCATATACCATACTGTTATGACCCTCGGTAAAGGATTTGACAATGGAAATCTCAGAAGATTGAGAAACATCAAGAATCTTTGCTCCTGCATACATACAACAGGCAAGTATCTGATTAGGATTCGTATTATGAGGGATGAGTCTCCACACACCTCCTTGCAAGTTTTTCTCACTTAGAGTCGAGAATCTTGGCCCCATCATCCGCCAGTCAAGGAGTCGCATAGTATCATCGTAGGATCCAGTATATATATGGTTTTCATTGCCAGTTACTTTTTGATATGGCCACCATGGCAAGATGTAGGTGACACCAGCATTATGAATATTTTTATTCTTGTATATTTGAATGGGATCCTCTCGGAGATCAATAGTGCTCAACACTGAATCGTCTCCACCAGAAAAAAGAATTTGATTGTTTGTCCCGTGAAATTGAGAAATCCACGCTTCACCCATGTGAACGTCATGCAAGTATGGGGTAGCCACTGATGAGATACTACCGATATCCAAAGTGCCGACTTGGCCAGATGATAGTGTAAATGTCAAAAGATTTAAACATGATGGGGAGAAGTTGAGTGAAAGTACTAGAATTTCTGGAGAGGGAGCCACAGAAATAGAATGAAGCTTTTGGATCTCTACCTTTAACCTACTATCATCATCTCCTTCTTCAGCCTTGTATACATTTATGCTCCAGATATCTATACACCCGGTTGAGTGGGCGGTGAAAAATTGGTATTCTGGCTCAGGCTGGAATTTGATGTCTAGAATAGCAGAATCTGTAGGCGCAGTTGCTAATTGTGTACTAAAAAAGAAAAGGGACAATCATCAGTCTTAATGGCTACTCTTTTTTTTTTTTTTTTTTTTTTTATTTTATTTTTTATTTAATATGACCTACAAATTGTTACTAATGGTACAGACAACGATCGAACCTCGGCGTGTCCGATCACTTTCTAGCTGATACGTAGCATATACAATGACATCATCGGAAAAGGGATGACGAACAAGGGTACAGGGGGGAAGAGATACAGTATGAGCAGAGAATCCAATTGACATAGTATATCATCAACATCACCAACTGCACTCAACTGTTAATTTTTTGGTGGTGAGTTTTGGGTTGCCCTTGACAACGGTTTTACGCCTCCTAAACAACCTCACTTTGCCTTTTTTTGCTGCTTCACTCTTACCCTGCTAGAGCCGGCTCACCAATTCGATAAAATCAATATACAGCCCACTTACTTACCCGGAACGATTTTCAATGTCGAGTCAAAATACAGCGCGTAAAGTCTTTTCAAGGCTCTCAAAGCGGCTGGGTATGTCCACTTCGCCGTTATCGGCACCAGACGATGGCGAAGTGGATGAGACCTCGTCTAACATTGCAAAGAACAAGAATGACGAACCAGTCAATATCAATGACAGTGATAAAAGTAAGGACAATAGTAAGATAAATGATAGTACAACTTCACAAAGTGCACCACCGCGGAAACAAGGAAGTAGCGGTCTACAGCAGGAAGAGCTTGGAGCTCAGGCTTTGCTAGAACTAGGTGCAACTTCCGAGGATCAATCAAAGTCAAAAAAGAAGAGTAAAAAGTCAAAAAAGAAAAAGTCTCCAAAACTTACCGAGCCAAACCCTGAGCCTACATCAGCTACGAATAAAGATGTCGAAGGGAATTCTCCTCAAAGAGAAGAGCATCATGATGATGGTGTCGCAGATATTCCAGAGGACCACTTTTCAGAACACGAGGCAGGGCAACAGGTTGAGAGCAAGCCATCTAGTCCTTCCCTTGAGAGGAATAACAGAAGGAACGAATTCTCCTATGACGCTACGGGATTGCCAGAATTCGATGCAACTACAGCGGCACTTATGCAGGCTACATCTCCTAGTGATGATAAGCAGGCTCATCGCCAACAATCTACACAAGCTGCGACCAACACTTCTCCACGAAAACGCCGACATTTTGAAACAGATATCTTTGAAAATCCACCATCTTGGAATTACATTGAAAATATTGCCGAGCTTGCTAATGCTCAGAATACTGAATCGGGATCGCTTGATTTCTCTAGGCTAACTGCAACTGGTTCATTCCCTGATACAGATAGTCATCAACTTGGCCCGGCACCAGAAAATCCAACCGCCACTATTAGACAGTCTAGGAAACGACAAAGACAGAGGCGCAATCAGACTGCTCCTTCTTCCTCTGTAAATGTGGTGGATCCTCAGCTTGCTAATATCGGTATTTCCACTGAACCCCCACAACAGCAGCAGACGCAGACATCGGATCCAGACATTCAACCACACCAAGATCGACAACTCTCACAGGATGATAGAATTTCTCATAATTTAAGTGCAGCAGCTGAATCACAGGATACACAAGGACTTGATCTCAACTCTCAACATAGTTCACAGCAGCAACAGCAACGTCAGGGTTCCACGGCAATGTTAGGCATAAACCCACAGGATCAGAATGGATTCTGGCTTGACGTGAACGCTGCTGCAGCTTCCGTCACAGGACACCGCCCCCCAGAAACAGGGGGAGGCTCGTTTACTGCTGAAGAAAACAACATCCTAAATGACTTCATGGCCAGGTATCAAGAGGATAATGGCATGACTTACAATGATGTCTGTCGCCGTGTATGGACCGAGGAACGTCGTAAGGATAAGTTTTGGGACGCAGTTGCATCACTTCTCCCGAATCGAACAAGAGGCAGCGTGTACAAGCACGTGCGACGGAAATATCATTTGTACGAGCAACGGGGAAAGTGGACACCAGAGGAAGATTTGGAACTTGGAAGATTAACGCAAGAGAAGGGTCGACAATGGAAGATAATTGGTCAAATAATGGCGAGAATGCCCGAGGACTGTCGAGATCGATGGCGCAATTATGTCAAGTGTGGGAATGCTCGCGCACAAAGCAAATGGCAGCCTGAAGAGGTTGAAAAACTTCGACAAGTAGTAATATCGTTGCTCGAAGAAGGAGGGGGAGGCGACTCACAAGAGGTCAATTGGACAGTTGTGAGTGAAAAGATGGGAGGTGTACGTTCTAGGATTCAGTGTCGGTACAAGTGGAATAAGCTACGCAAGAAAGATTTGAAACCATCAAGAGCAGATAGTATGCCTCTTAGTGAAAAGATTTGGATGATTGATCAGTTAAGTCATGGGCACTATGAAGATGAAGGTGGAATTCCCTGGGAACAGCTTGCTCTTTCATCTCCGACAAGGGCATATGGAGCAATGGATTACAAGGAAATATTTCGCAGGCTAAAACCAAAGTCAAGGGTAGCAAAGAAATTTACCAATATTAATGATACAATTCAAAATATTCAAATTGAGCTACATGCACTACCGGAATCTCGTCGTTCATTTATACCTCAAAGCACTCATAAATCCCTGGAGGATACGTCTGGACAGTCGTCGGCACCACCTCAAGAATCACCACCAAACTCGGAACAACAAGCAGATTCAAGCCAGCCAGTCTTCCCAATCGGAATGCACCATGACTTTGGTCTTTAAAGGCTCTTATGTATATTATATTATTAGTAATGTTTAGTATTATTATTATTATTATTATTATTATTATCTAACAAGTGTAGACTGGAAATTACTGTATAATGATAATGTCCCAATTGTATCGTAATGTACTTTAGTTACCTTACCGAACTAGCCCTTGTATACGGGGAGGAGGGAAACAAGCAATGGAAGAGGCGACTCGACAACTCGAGGCATTACGTCTTTATGATAAAGCGACACTCTCAGAGCGGGAAGGTAATCTGGGAGAAGCTTTGAAGTTGTATCGTCGAGCTTATAAGGTGATTATTTTTCGATTATGGCCAGCTTTGTGATGCCTGTGGACTGACGAATATACATATATTTTATATATTTAGACGAGCGATGTAGTAGAAGAGCTATATAGGCAGAGACAGAGGGAAGCGCGGCAAAAACAGGAGCAAGAGGAAGAATCTAGGAAGGAGCAGCTGTGGTTGGAAAATGGTGGTGATAACGATACAAATAAAAAGGATGAAAATTATGACCCTTCAAAACCGACATTTATCGAGCTATTACCTAATGAGGTTCTGGCGATTGTATTGCGGGCTATTTCACAGCAAGATTTCGGAGCATTTACAAGAATGACATATTCTAATAGGCGAATATGTGACATTGCTTATACGGATAAGATTTTATGGCAACGATTATGTATACGAGATTTTGCTCTTATGAAATATGATCCACCTCCATCTCTTGAGTTTGAAACCCAAGATGATATTGTTGATAATTTATACGAATCAAGTTGGCGAAAAATGTATCTAGAACGACCTAGATTATCATTTAATGGTATTTATATATGTAAATGTGACTACTATAGAGCGGCACTTGCTAGTGTCTCGCTTACTTCACCGATCTTTCTAGTCACATACTATCGGTATCTAAGGTTTTTCCCTGATGGGTCATGTTTGTCTTTGGTGTCTACTGATTCACCCCAGCAAGTGGTTTATAACTTTGACATGAAAAGTATACATCCACAATCTTCTATTGGTTCAAGTGGAGCAGATTCTACTACCAACACCACAGTAGGAGAGCCTAGTCCTCGAAGATTTCTTCGCGGTTGGTGGGCAATGGATCTTGATGGCCTTGTGACTGTAACATTAACTCACAATGTACCGGGAGATCAAATATACATTGCTCGATTACAAATTAAGTCATCGCCAGCTTGGAAATCTACAAAGACTGGCAATATAACATTAGATAAAACGATCCCTATAAGACGGAGTCGACATCATCAACTTGTATGGAAATCATATTATAGCATTGATCGACAAAGTCACGAGGGAAACAATGATAATACAACAGCCGCAGAGCGAGAGTTTCCTATCCACAATGCAAAACCATATTATTTCTCTCGAGTACTTTCATATCCACAGGTTTATACGCCTGAATTTTAAAATTTAAAAAATTTAAAAAATTTTATTTTATTCTTTTACATATTTAAGGGGTTTGGAGTTATCATGTATTGTGTATATAATTTAAATATATAATTATATATATACGCAACTCATTTATGGGGCATTCTGAAATAATGCTCTTCTGGCAGTCTAGTAAGTGAGTCTACAAATAGCTGGGAGGAATTAAGATCTCGAAATCGTAGAGTCAACAAAAAATTAAGATCAAAAGCCAGAGATGATTCGCCTTTGGCGACGGTTTTCCAGTACTACTACTGGCAGGGGTAGTAGTAGTGTGATTCCATCCTTGTACCGGACAGTCAAGGAAGTCCTAGGGGAGAATCCATCAATTGGGAGTGAAACCAAACTCCACGGATGGGTTCGTTCAGTTCGTAAACAAAAGGAGATTGCATTTGTTACATTAGGAGATGGATCAACACATAAAACTGTACAGGCAGTTGCGAGTCCCGAACAAGTTGCGGATGTCTCGACTGGAGCTTCAATTCAATTACAAGGTCTCTGGACTGAAAGTCCCGGATCAAAGCAAGCAAAGGAGATCAAAGTTACCCAATTAAATGTTGTCGGTCATTCTGACAGTCGAACATTCCCTCTACAAAAGAAATATCATACTTCAGATTATCTAAGGACAATTCCTGCTTTAAGGTGGAGGACAGCAGTTTACTCATCGATGATTAGGGCTAGATCCGAGATTATATGGAGAATTACTCAATTCTTTCGCGATGCAAACTTTCTCCAGGTAAATACTCCAATAATAACCACTTCTGACTGTGAAGGAGCGGGAGAAGTGTTTCAGGTCACCACCAAGCGGGGGGATAAGTCAAGCAAGGAAGAGTACTTTGATCAGCCAGCCTACCTTACAGTGAGTGGGCAGCTCCATCTTGAAGCAGTCGCTAATGCTGTTACAAGGGTGTGGACCATGGGACCTGCATTCCGAGCTGAACCTAGCGTCACAAATAGACATTTGAGTGAATTTTGGATGGTGGAGGCGGAAGCAGCCTTCACACATGACTTGAATCAAATTATGGATATTTGTGAACAAATGGTACGGCATACTGCCCAAGCACTTGTTGATACACCTGCAGGAGATGATCTTTTAACTTCAAGACGGCAATATTATAATTCTAGCGGTCAACAGGCATCTTCAATGGCTATAGACGACAAACAATTACAAGTACGATGGGAATTACTAACTGAACCTAACAAATATCGGCGCATCACATATAGTCAAGGGATAAAAGAATGCCAGGCTGCAATGAATGCAGATTCTAGTATATTTGAGCATGGTGCACCAAAAGAGGGGGACGATCTGCATAGTGAGCATGAAAAATGGCTTGCTAGGAATGGCCCAGTGTTTGTGACCCACTATCCTCGGCATCTCAAGCCATTCTATATGCTTCCGCACAAGACCAATAAAGAAATAGTCGAATGCTTTGATTTAATGGTCCCGGAAATGGGAGAGCTAGCAGGAGGTAGTTTAAGGCAACATCTTCCCGAGGAACTCGAGCAGGCTATTAAAACCAGAGAAATGGAGATAGCCCCTTTACAATGGTATCTAGATATTGGTCGTTACGGTGCTGTCCCACATGGAGGATTTGGAGTTGGATTAGACAGACTTGTATGCTATTTGACTGGCACTTCTAATCTACGCGAGACCGCCTTATTCCCTCGATGGGCTCGTCACTGTCCATAAATTATATATATATGTACATAGATATAGAGTGTCTACATAGTAAAAATACCTACAGTTGGACGCATCTCTCTCTCTTTACATTGTTTACATTTTAGATTTAAGCTTATCTAAGTGATCGACATGTTGCTGCGCCCCGCGCGTACAATTAACTCCCAATTCACCACCAAAAAGGGCCCACAAGGGGGGTAACCAAGACAAGACAAGACTGATCCTCACCACCAAAAAGAAAATCAGATAAACACAATCAGCCAGGAAATTTCAGATAAAAAGGCCGCAAATCAGAGTTCAGTTTTAATATCAGTTTGCAAATGGTGGCACTGTCAACAGCAGCAACGTCGTCGTCGTCAGGTGATAAGCAACCTTCTTCTTCATCGTCGTCGTCGTCGTCATCAGGATCAGCGGTACCACCTCCTGGCGACAACCAGAGCAATAATAACAACGCCACAACGAGACCCAGATCATCTTCCTCGGGCTCAACTTCACCTAAATCTGGAAACGCCAGTGCTAATGGTAATGCATCAATCATTGAAACGTATCGGGGTACCGTACGAACTTCACTGGATGCTCTCATGCTATTTGAAGCGTGTAGGATAGGTCGTCTTAGACGGGTACAACGAAGATTAAGTGAACGGGAAAGGAGTGCAATCAAATCAGGGTCTGTGTTTGTATGGGATGAACAAGAAGCAGCAATGCGCCGTTGGACAGATGGAAGATCTTGGAGTGCATCTAGGGTGAATGGACCTTTCTTGGTATACAGAGAAATGGAAGGTCGGCGCCATAGTAACAATAATGGATCTACAGAACAACATGAATTATTAGTGCCCGAGAATAATGATGAAAATAAGTTTGAAGATGGACTTGATGGGTACCGTTATAAACAACATGGACTCGTTAAACAGTCCTTTTCAGTATCTACAATGGAAGGTGCTCGACTTCATCTTATTGCATATATTGAGCCGACTTTGTCTGCTGCATCTTTACCTCAACCATCTAGTGATCCTACTCTTACAGATCTTCAAATCCCATCTGGTCTTTATTTGGAAAGTTCTTCTGGCGATTTGGCTCAGCATGTACTCCAGAACCCACTTGTACCTAACGAAATCGCTACGCCTCCACCACCGTCTTCTTCCATGTCACGCTCCACTCCTCGATCATCATTTTCAGGTCCAAGTGCTTCCTCTAGAGTCGCCCCTTATCCAACTAGTAGCAGCAGCAGCAGCGGCAGTAGCGGTGGTGCTGGTGGATATGTACCATCATTAATGGCGCCTCCAATGTATCCTTCTTATCCAGGTTCACAGCCACCTCCTGCTCCTCCTCCACCTCGCGCATCTCAGCCTCAAATGTATATACCCCCTCCTCAACCTCCTTATGGGATACATCAGTATCCAGGAGGTTATGTATTCGCGGGAGCACCACCGCAAGCAGGAAATGCATCAATATTATTGACACCAAATGCTGCTCATATGCAACATCGAAATTTACAGCCAGTTATAGGGGATGGAAGACGACACAGTAGTAGTGGAAGTACCAAGAGTGATACAAGTTCAGCAGTTAAGCAAGATCCAAACAAGATGTTTCGAAGAGCACGTGCAAGTTTTAGTGGTGGAACTGCATTGCCATCTCCTTCGACCAGTCCGTTGACAATGGGATTCAGAAGGGATTCAGATGGAGGTATTGCACCGCATGAGCCACAATTTTTCCCTCAACAACAGCAACAACAACAACAACAGCAGCAACAGCAGCCCCCTCGGCAAGCGAGTATTTCAAAGGAGTTTGACCCTCAAAAATCATCTAGTCGCAGTTTCGGAGAGGATGCGCGGGCAATTCGTGTCCTGGATAGGACATTTATACTGTAAAGGATATTTAAACGGTTTTTCTTGCTCCCTTTTTTTTTTTTTTTTTTTTTTTTTTTTTTTTTTTTTTTTTTTTTTTTGCATCTTGTATGATGAGATGAAGGTGGGCGTTTTTTAATCATGTTTGATTTGGGGGCAAATGTTGGGTATGTATTTGTTTTTAACTATTCATTCATTCATTATATACACATATATTTATATATATAGTAGTACACTACATACTCTTTATGTCAATTTCAACAGCGCCTTGCTGCTTTAATTTATCGATTTTGCGTGCCTTTGCATTATCGACCATTTTCTTTTGTTTGTAATATTTGACCTTTTTTTAGAGTTAGTATAAGGATATCAAGGGGGATATATACTTAAATACATACCCATGATTGAATGCACTGATTTGCCATTTCTTGATCTTGACTATTACAATGCTCATCAACAAGATGTTTATCCTTGATTGGATTTTCGATATGATTTGCATCAAGACAACTATAGAATGCGTCACGTGCCGCAAAACATTTATCACGTTGATCTCTTTTTAGCATATCATCATTTGTCTTTTGTGGGGTATTGCTGCTCCCGAGTCCAAACACCATACTTTTCTTTTCTTTTTTTTCACAATGTGAATTAACTTGTGGAGTAGATAGATGAATTTGGAGATGTGAAATTGATTTGGGAGAAGTGTTAAAGGGAGAAGGAAGAGAAAAAGGAAAAACTAAACACCAAAAAAAAAAAAAAAAAAACCAAAATGAAGGTCCTAAATACAGGAGAAAAACTACTGTCAAATTACGATGTATTGACTCTTGTCAATGAAAAGAATCGTAAGCAACTTTTATCTGTTGATGGAGATATTAAACAACAAGGAATGTCATCAACAACGACGACGACAACAACTGTAATTAATAAGCTTGTATCAGAGAATCTAGCAAGTGTATTCTACGAGGTTTGTCTGACTTTTTGCTGAAAGTGGTTTGTGCACTTTTTGTTAATAATGCCTTTATTTTTTTTCTGCTTTAGATACCTAGATCACCTGCACTTCAAGCAGCCTCAAATCAAAATAATGAAAATATTCATTCATTCTTATCTCAATGTTATCAATTAGGATATCAATTAGAGATTGCTGAATTATTACAAATTGTAAATTTAGCACCAAAATCACTTGTTGCTTTACATTCTTGTATTGAAGAATGTGATTTACGATTTTCACAGGATCAACTTGATCATCTTTTATCTTTAGTTAAAGCTTATCTACTTCCACCTCCTACTACAGATTAGTTTACACAAACTGCATTTTTTTAAATTTGGCGTTTCTTTTCCTTATTTCTGTCTTTTTTTTTTTTTTTTTTTGGGTAAAACTATATACTATTTATATATATATATCTGCAAATTTATTTTCATCTACTATTGTGGTTGATTTTGTGTTTGTCTGCGAACACCACTCACAATATCATCAACTCGAAGTAGTAAACATGCAGATTCTAATGCAGTCTTTAATGATTGCAATTTTACCTGTTGAGGCTCCCATACTCCATAATCATTCATATCAGCAATATTACCAACTTCTCCATTAATACCAAATGTATGATGACCCTCAGCATGTTTAGCTCGTAATTCTGATAATACCTTGATGGGATCTGCTCCACAATTTTGCACAAGCGTTCTTGGAATTACTTCCATTGCATCAGCAACTGATCTATATGGCCATTGTGATACTCCTTCAATTGATTTCGCCTTTTCACCAAGTAAAACACTTAATGCCATCTCTGTTGCTCCACCACCTGGTGACAATTTTGGTTCAAATGATACATTTCTTGCAACTGACATTGCATCTTGCAAATTGCGTTCAATCTCATTCAATATATCTTTGCTAGGTCCCCTCAACAAAATTGTACATGCATGAGGATCCTTACACTTTGTCAAAAATGTAAAGTATTCATCACCAATCAATTCAATATTGAATAATCCACATTTTGTACCCACATCTGACTCTTGTAGATCTTCAACTCGATTCACAATTGTTGCTCCAGTTACACGTGCAATCCGATTATTATCAGATTTTCGAACCCTTCTTAATGCTGTTACTCCTGCCTTGACAAGATAATGTTGAGCAAGATCTGATACTCCCTTTTCTGTAATAACCAAATCTGGTTTCACAGACAAGATATGGCTACACATCTCTTTCACTTGTTCTTCTTCAATTTGCAAAATTCGATTCCAGTCATTCTCTTTACTTACTTCAATATTGGTTTGTGATTCTCCCTTTTTATATTCCAATGGGCAATCAAGCAATAAAACTCGAGGATTCTCTATTCGACGACGCATCTTGGGATGGGTAATATCCTTATTCAGCATAACTCCATCTAATACTTGTGAATCTTCAATTTCCCCTCCAGGAATCTTCTCTATTCTTACATAGCGCTTAAAATCAATCTCTTGATTTCCACCTTCATCAATAGTTACTGTACGTATAGCCTTGAGGGCAAGTTCACACATGAGCTTACTCCATCTTGCAATATACTTAGTACCGATAGATGAAGATATGATTTTAATCATCTCGGCATCATCATTTATATCAATCGACGTTGAAATCTTTTCAATAATTTCCAATGCATCAGAAAGTGCCTGTCGCATAGCTTGAATAATCACAACTGGGTGAATATTGCGCTCCAAATTAGGATAAACTTGTGCCAAGATCTCCCCTGCAAGGATAATCACTGTTGTCGTACCATCTCCAACTTCCTCATCCTAAAGGAAAGCCCAATGTTAGATATATAACGGCAGTAAAAACTAGAATTCTCTTTCCCTACCTGAGTACGACTCAATTCAATCATGCTCTTGGCTGCCGGATGGCTAACTTCAATCTCTCGAAGGATAGCATGTCCATCATTCGTCAAGACAATACCTAAATCAATGTGTATTAGCCCAACAGCGAACCTATATGGGGCTGAATCAATAATCCACAACTTACCGCCCATGGGATCCAAAAGCATCTTGAGCATAGCTTTCGGGCCCAAACACGTCCGCACAATATCAGCCACACTATACGAAGCAATAATCTTATCAGTAAAGGGGCGAATAAATCAAACACATGTGTACTGACGCTTTAGCAGCGGTGATGTTAGACAATTGAGCTCTACGGCCAATCTGCCTATCAGAGGATGTATCTGTTTTTTTTCAACTGTCAGTCTAGATCTCATCACAGTTACACGGATTCATAAACTCACTCATAACCACGACTGGAGCCTGCATCTTGTATGGATCAAAGGTTGATGGCGGTGGTTTAAAGGGGAGACAGGGAGAAAAAGCCAGCAGTATTAAAAAAAGAGATTCCTCCCAATCCATCACCACCATCACTGCCTGGAGAAGAAGACGAAGAAGACGATGATGATGATGAAGGCAACGCATGAAGACTCGACAGTTTGGACAGGTCTTCAGTGCCTGCGTAGCTAATTATAAGATCCTATTCGTAGTTAGCTAGTCAATGGTTCACCCTATTGTTACCGACGGTGTATGTAACTCTATTCTCTTTATATCCGGAACAGATATCTATAGACAATGCATTCTACACTAATGTGATTATTCGCTTGAATCTCATTCGTATTTTATCGTTTCTACGTACACAAGTTGTTTGCTTGGAGTTCATCACTTAACTCACTCATTATCAGCTTGGGAGAGCTTCGTTGTCTGAGTCATACAGTATATCAAGTTAGCTCCAAAGAAACCGATATCCTTTTTCCTCCTTACAAACATATAAATCAAACATGGTGTTTGATATCGAAAAAGTCGTCCGGCCAAATATCCGGGCATTACTTCCTTATCGTTGTGCTCGAGAGTATGTAAAAATTGTGCTTGCTTTATGTATAACTCATTCTAACCCGGCGTTCTTCTTTTTTTTTTTAGTGACTATAAAGAAGGGATATTACTCGATGCCAATGAGAACGCTTATGGATCCTGCTTAGATGATAAAGCAGCAAGCGAGATTTTGGCCCGAGGAGTCGATGTACTTCATCGATATCCCGATCCTCATCAGACGGATACAAAACGGCTGATATGCGACTTTCGCAATAAGGAATCGACCTTCTCTAACATTGAACCGTTAAATGCTGATAATCTATTTGTGGGTGTTGGCTCAGATGAGGCTATCGACAACTTGATTCGCTGCTTCTGTGCCCCGGGAAAGGAGAAACTTCTCACATGTCCTCCAACCTATGGCATGTACTCAGTCTCGGCTCAGGTCAATGATGTCCAAGTCGTCAAGGTAAATTTGGATATATCAAATAAGTTCCGACTGAAATCAGATGCTGTGATTGCTGCTCTCGATGCTGATCCTTTGATCAAGCTTGTCTATCTATGTTCACCAGGCAATCCCACAGGCGCCTTAATAAATGTCAAGGATGTTGAAAGAGTCCTGAGCCACAATTGGAATGGAATCGTCGTGGTTGACGAGGCTTACATTGATTTCTCCCCCCTTGGATCATCTGTGGCTCCCCTCGTTAATAAATACCCTAATCTTGTGGTTATGCAAACATTATCTAAATCGTTTGGACTAGCCGGAATTCGATTTGGTATGGCATTTGCTTCACCACAAGTCGCTAATCTTCTCAATAACATTAAAGCTCCATACAATATCTCTGTTCCTACTACTCTTTTTGCCCAGCAGGCTTTATCTCCAGAGTCCATTGCCCGCATGCGCAATCATGTTTCTCAACTTAATAATCAACGAGCAAGAATGGTCAGGGATATAAAGACTGTTCCCTTGATTGGCGATATTATCGGTGGTCTCGATGCTAATTTTTTCCTCGTCCAAATCCTCAACCCTACAACAAACAAGCCCGATTCAAATATAGCACTACAAGTTTACGAAAACTTAGCTCAGACAAAGGGTGTTGTTGTTCGATTTAGAGGTAATGAACTGGGCTGCGTAGGTGCTTTAAGAATTACTGTTGGCACACAAGAGGAAAATTCAAGTCTCTTACAGCAGCTCAGACTTGCTGTACAAGAGATTAAACTATAGTCTATTGCAAAAAAATGTCAAATGTATATTACAAAGAGAAGACAAAAAAAAAAAAAGAAAAGCCCTATATATATATTTGAGATATTATAGTAAAGGTCATCGTAAACTATCAATCACTCTTCTTAGAGTCAGAAACTGAGACATGAATTGCCTGTGAACAGCGAGGGCGCTTGCCCACTCACGTCTCACTCGTTCATCCAAGTATGTCGCGTCAATGTATCGACTCAGATTCGTCACATCGCTCAAAATATCAATACTGTGTAGTAGATTTGCTGCCTGCCTTTCATGATGGTATTGCGTTACTTTGGCATCGTAATCATTCCATAGTGCTTGGTATTCAAGAATCTGCCGTTCAAGATTTTTGAGTGTTTCCGCATCTGTTTTTAGATTACTGCTATCCGGAAGTGTTGGAACAATTGGAGGTAGAATCGACAGAATGATGTTAGAATCATGAAGATCGATAACTCTGCTACCTCCTCCACCTGATTCTGACCCACTCGGCTGCGTCGGAAATGGTACCTCTGATGTTTTGTTATTTGAAGGTACTGGCCGCTTACTGAATTGGCTATACTCTTCACTTCGTTTTTTATTCTCCTCCTCCTTTTCTTTTTCATCTTCGTCCTTATCATCTTCTCGAGGTATTGATTGAGACTTTGAAGGGGGGAGACTTTCTTCTTTATCTTCACCCTCCTCCCTTGCCTCCCGTGTCGGTGATTGTTTGCTGTCTTGGGAACGAGGACGGGCACCCGATTGCTCTCCACTGAGAAACTCTTCTCGCACTGTCTTCTTCATATCCTTTAGATTAAAATCTCCAAATGTTTGACTTAATGGGGTTACAAATTTGAATCCATCAAATTTGAGATGATCAGAGGATTCCGTTTCCTTGCTTGATCCATCTTGCGTATTTTTTCGAGGTGAGGAATGGTCTTGTGCAAACAACTTTTCTTCATCTTTACCGAAAGTATTATCCGCAGGTTTATCTTTCGGGTCACTTGCAAGCCCATTCATCAGTGGATTGCCAGTGGAAAACGCAGCTGACCACGCTCTTGCATTAAAAGATTTGTCACTGCTGTTACTCCCATTCTTCGAGGATTTGTCCGATTGGGCATCATTTGTGCTCTTGTTCTCTGCCTTGTTGTCCGTAGATTTATCTGGTCTTTTCACTGGCCTTGGAATCGCAAATAGTCGGTTCGATCCTTGAGCCGATCGATCACGTCTGCTGGGAGTGTTCAAGTTTGGAGCAGATTTCTTTGACGGACTTGCATCCATCGCTTCTTTAAATGCCCCAAAACTGAACTTCATTCCATTCACTGTAAATGGAGTCCGCCCAGTGCTTTTGGCCTCATTCTCAGGAGTCACAGGCGAAGTAAAGTTAAATGTATATCCATTGGGAATATTTGGGCACGCTTCATTCGTTGCCTTCTTATCCTGACAAGAGGGTTTCTCCGCGTGTGGAGTGGCAGGCTTTTGGGAAGCTTTTTCCGCAGAGGGCTTAGCCTGCTCTTGTGGGCGGCTCGGCTTAGGAACTTGTTCCTCAGAAGTTGTTCGTTTCCGTCCGTCCGATTCTTGTATTGGTTTCTCATTTGAGCTAATGGGGTGAGAATAAGACTTTGTATTCCTTTGTTGAGCAGGCGACGGCCTGGGGGCTTGGGCTGGTGGTGGTTTTGAACTTTGCGAAGATGTGGGTTTGCTATTATTATTGCTGTTGCTAGTGTTAGGCCTAGTTGACTTTGCATTTGGCTGACCGTTATCAGAGTCGGGTTTAGTATTGCTGGTGTTAGTTTTAGGTTTATTTCCAGTTGACGAGTCGCTTGATTTGGCCCTTGACGATTTCGGCCTATATTGCTCTTGGAAATAGTTGGATTTGGATCTTCTCGAGTTGCCGGTATCGTTCCAGGAATCACTGGTGTAAGACGAATACCCATAGCTAGTATAGGATTTATTGCCGGAATATGCAGACTTTGCTCGAGGCGATGACCAGGTGCTAGCTCCATCTCCAGCCTTACTAGCGCTGGGGGCATTACCGCTAGTATAATTATTATTAGATTTAGTTCCATAAGAAGTTGAATATCCACTTTTAAATCCGTATGTCTGTCTTGCTCTGTCATAATCTGCTCGTCGACTTGTATCTGACAGGATCTCGTATGCAGCCGAGACTTGCTGAAACATCCCATGAGCATGGGGATTATCTGGATTCTTATCTGGATGCCATTTGAGTGCTATATAAAAAGCGAAAATTAAAATTTTGTTAGAAATAAATGAAGATCTACACAGGAGTTGCTATCACAATTCAACAAATAACATACCTAAACTCTTGTATGTCCTTTTGATCTCATCGTATTCGGCTGAAGAACGGATACCGAGTACCGAATAATGGTCGATTCTGGCCTCTGCCTCTGTGACCATTTAGTGCTATTCCCATATGAATGGATCTTAATAACAGTAGTGTACTTCCAGTATTTTTTTTTTTTTTTCGATGGTGTTTACCTTCAAATTTGTGATTTTCGATTGCGCTTCGTTGGGGGGCAACGCCTTAACAGTAACATATCGTTATACAGAGGAAGTTTATCAAATAAATATATTACGATATGGTACATTTACAAAGCTATACAGGGTACCTTTTCTATTATTGTCGTCGTTGGAATAGCTGCTGCAACTGCCAATAAGGCTCTACCAATGACGCTACCCCTGGAGGAGGTGACAAGATGCTTGGACTAGGATAAGCTGTGCCAGGAGATGCACCACTTTTCTGGAGTTTATTGACCCTGTCTGCTATTGAAGCGAGATATTGAAGGTTGCTTTTCAGTCGTTTTAAGCATTCTTGATGTAGTTCCCACTGCTCTGGTGAAAGTTGATTTGGTTCTGAATGGTTCATCGATATGATAAGTAATTCAGAGTTGATCTGTAGAATCAGCGATATCTGGGCTTTGTCAAGCTCTGTCTGCTCATGAGATGGGCCTCGATTGACGTGGGCACCTCCCATAGGCCCCGGAAGCTCTTGAGAGCTCGGCGACTGCCGATGTTGTAAACCCTCATTAGGATGTGTGTTGTTAGTGTTTGGAGTCGTACTACTTGATGTCATCATTGGATTTCCGCCTCCTGGATTCGCACTAGCCGTAGTACCTGGAGAGGCCATGTTCGGCATACCCACCGAGGAATAGGGTAAATGTGGTGGTCCCATACTTGCAGTCATTCCTGGACTTGGCCCCTGATTTGCTGCGGGCGTTATACCTGTCGTTGAGCCATCCCACCCTGGAGGAGTGGCTCTTAATCCTACCGATGACGCAGACGGGGACGGAGTTGTTGACGGCTGTCGAGGAATATTTACATGATGAGGAGTACTTCCAGAGCTGTCTTGAGAACCCGGCCGCCGGTGAGGAAAATTATTGCTTGTGTTGGCACCATTATTACTGCTGTGTGTATTGATATTGTTGCTCGGAGGTATTGAGGAAGGTGTATTTATTGGAAAGTTGAAATTTATAGGCTGTTGTTGTAAGCTAGTCGGCGGCCGATATGCCGTTTGAAATGAGCCATTACCATTATTCTCTTGCTTGTTGCTGTCATTGTTGTTACCGGCAAACAATGTAGACATCCCACCGCCATACATTGGAATCTGCATACTTGGATTACTTCCTCCTCCTCCATTATTCCCATACAAAATGCTTTGTTGCGGCTGTTGCTGCTGCTGTTGATCTCCTAGAGCCTGGTAGTAAGGCCCTTGTTGTTGCTGCATTTCACAGCTCTTCTTGCCCTTTGTCACCCTCAGTCGGTGTAACTGTCTTTGGAGTAGATGTTTTGCTGGGAGCAAAGCGAAACGCGCGAAAATAAATCTCGACAACGACAAAAACAAAAAGAGCGCGCTAACACGTGTATATTGTTGTAAATTGAGATAAGAATTGACTATATTATTTTTGCTATTTTTTAATGCATGTACCATTTCCAGTTTACTATATATACCCAACGTAGAGAAAGAAATAAAAAAAAAAAAAAGAAAAGAATAAAGAACCCAAATATATAATGCAGAGCAATGATGAATAAGAATGAGAGATTGAATGAAGAGAAGAGCATACCATAAAAATAGGATAAGATACCGTCAAGGACTATTTGTTTCATATCGCTGTCGTAGTGGGGCTTCCTGCCCTCTCTCCTGCGTTCGACACGTTAATGATGAGTTTTTTGTGTTGCGCAGACGAAGATCGAAATGATGCTGTGCGCCCAAGGGTAAATTCTCGCAATTTAGAGCTTTCCTGTTGACGGGTCTCATCTAGTTGAGTTTGCATCTCTTGGATTCTAACTTGGAGTTGTTTGACATCATCCTGGGATTCAGAATGCCATGACTTAAATGTCAGCAGTTGCTCTCGCAACATTTTGTTTTCCTCCTTCTTGTCAGCAAGTTCTGCTTTAAGTTGCCGATTGTCCTCTGAAGTTTCGGCCGCAGATACTCGCGCTTGACTTAAATCCTTGGCTAGGTCCGCATATACGGCCGATTCTTCATCTTCATCGTGCCTCGCTGAAATGTCATCCTCTTCTGATGAGGAAGTGCTAAACCTGTTCCTTGTGGCATTGGTGTCTTCAACTAGCCTTTCCTTCAAAGATTCTGCCACAGCAGCCGTCTCATCACTAATATTCTGGCTCTGGAGCATTTTGACTAACTGCAAGGTGATTTTCCTGTCGGTTGCTCTTGCTCTCCGCTCATTCTCCAAGTTCTTTGATATCATGGACATTTCCTGCTGCGTGCCACTGATTAAGTTCAGTAAATCTTCAATCTGGTTGTGCAAATCGATAGTATCCTTTGCAAGCTTGTGACCTTTCGATTTGGTCGAGCTTTTCTTGTCGCCTTGTTGTTGGCGCTGTTGCGGTACATCGGACTTATTCGATGTAGTAGAAGACGAGGAACATGACGTTATAGATTTTGCATCGTCTGATGCGAACGATGAAAGTGATGACTTAGAGCTTGACCTCATCATGAAGGACAGCGTTGTTTCTTTAGAGCTCATGCTTGTTGTCGAGCCAGGAGTACCTGATGCCCTCGCGTTGAAAATTTTAGTGATGAAATTATTGGCTGCAGTCCGCAGGTCGACCGGAGAGCTTTGAAGAATGCTTGCGGCTCCTCCTACTTTTCCAGTCATGGGTCGCTTTTCGAGTTCTCGATATGTTTGTTCCAGCTCTGCCAAAGACGCCGCTGTCGCGACTCCTGTCAAATTGATAATGTCATCAATTAATGCGTCGCCATCATATCCATATGCGTCCCAAACCCTTCGACTTAACAAGAATGGCATTACTTCGTCTTCTTCTTTAAATCCTAGAAGCGTTTGGGCATTCTTCTGAAGAAGGGCAACAGCCACACGAATTAGTGTCTCAATTGCGCCCTCTGCAAACATTAAATCATAAATTCGGAAGAGCATTGGTAAGGGGGATGTGACGGCAAACAGAGAGAGGAACCATTGGCTCGAATACAAAGGTTGGACTCCAAGATCGGCAAAATGTACATACAAGTCGGGCAACGTTTGGGAAAAGTACATGTCAAATTGAAACATACGGAGCCGTAACCCACTCATGTTATTTGTGAACATTGTCCTCAAGTCATACTTCTCCATGAGACGGACAAGCACGACAAAGGCTTCAGACTCCTTTAAATGTAGCAAAAGTGGCCCTACAAGGAAACTCAACCCTTGGCAATATCCAACTTCCATATCATAAACACTGAAGGCTCGAAGGACTTTACCCATACTTTCCTGACCTTCACCATGTTTGCGACTGAAAAAGTCAATTTTAGGGAAAGTACGAGGAAGATCTCTGTCGATTTCAGTCACATAAGGGCTCCATTCGGCCGTAAGGTTGTCATAGACTCCCATCATGTCATCTTCAAGCCCACCGGACATGCTTCGCCAAACTAATCCTCTCAACGGGTCAGGGATACCTCTGCGAATTTTGTAGTGCACGAGATTCGGAAGGCGACTAGCGCAGATTCTGTAGTCGGAAACGATAGCAGACCAGAACTCGAGATCCGTTGGAGCTGCGCAAGATATGTCCCCTTCATCTTCATCTTCTGTTTCTTCTACCGCTGTAGCGATTCCATTCTCTTTTGGCACGGCTGCCTTCGGGTCATTCAATAGCCTCTCATTTTCGCGAGCGAGTCTTGCTAGCAAGAATGCGGTGGTCTATTTCAAAGCATGATTGTTAGATTCAACCTATAGGGAATACTCTTCTTTTGACCTCATACCTTTGAATCGGCGCCATCAGCTTGACATTGCAACGCATTTGAATATCGAAGACCTTTCCAATTGAGAATACTCTTATTGTTGGAAGCGTTTGTCGAAGCAGCTGTTCGAAGCGTAGTCGCCCAGGCCGCCTGCTGTTGCTGATCTTCTAAAAATTGTCTGCTGGTCCGAATATAGTAATCTTGATCGATCTGAGCATGGTGGCTGCTAGATGTCGAAAACCGATGTGACTGCCGCCTGGCGCTTTTTATATCTGGAATGGGCTCAATGACTTCCATTGACAAGACTCAAATATAAAAACTTGTCTATAAAGTAACGATTGGTGTAAAAACAGCTTTGATAATACGAAGAACGAAGAGAGTGAATGAAAGTCGGTAGTTGTTAATCACTCAAAAGAAAGTGTGCATAAGCTGAAAGATGGATAGCAAAGAAAAGAGCGACTGAAGTTTGCGAGATAAAATAAGAGAGCAAAGGTACTTTTTTTTCTCAAGGGTCCCAAAAGAATGATCTGAAGTTCCAGCTGTTTCAGAGGGGATGAGGAGAAAGGAGAAGTAAGCGTGTCTTGTTTACGCGTTTAGATGTCCCAAAAAGGGGGCTACAAGACAGGAAAAACCCAAACCACGCGTCTCTGAATAAAACGCAACTTCGTCTATTAAATCTCTATTGCCAAAGAAATATTTAGCGAGCAACTTTTAATTAAAAAAGCTCTACGTAGTTGGGAAGCAACATTATTCGCTGCTGTCCAAAATATTCGGTCTTTGTTCTGTTGTCCTTGTTTAACGGGACAACTTTCGTCCGCGGGGAATGTAGAGCAAGTAAATTACTTTTCGCCCAATTTGGACCAATCCGTTGCTCAGGCAACAACGGCTTGATGGGAGGTAAACACAAGGCATCGCAAACAAACCTGAACAACAACACTTCAAAAGATTTAGAGAACCTTTCGGATATAGGTATCTCTATAAAAGAAAATGGCCGACTACGTCTCATTCTCTGCGAGGATATCATCCTTCCGGGAAGGACAGGGTAGAGCGACAGCAAAATCAAGAAGGAAAGTGTGGCCCCATGAAAAGCCCACAGCTAATGAGGTCAGTTATTCATTTGCGCTCTTGACAAGATCCCGTAAACTTACTTTTATAGCTCGCTTCTGCTGGATTCTACTTCAATCCATCTACTAAATATCCTGACAATGTCACTTGTTTTTTGTGTGCGAGATCACTTGACGGATGGGAATCGACCGATGACCCATTTCAAGAACATAGCGTTCACTGCCCGGATTGCCCCTGGGTGGTCTCAGTCCAAGGCTCCAGCTCTAACACAGATGAAGCTCTTCAGGCTCGACTAGATACGTTTGCTACTTCCTGGCCGCACGACGGTAAAATTGGATGGCATGCAACCAGTGAAGCCATGGCTTCAGCAGGATTTTATTTTAAGCCAAGCAGTCCAGATGATGACACGGTTGCTTGCACTTTTTGTGGTCTCATTCTGGATGGATGGGAACCCAAAGATGATCCAAGGTAAAGATTCAAGCTCTTCATTAGGAAGAAAGTAATCACTCACTGACTTGTTTTTACAGAGAGGAACATTACAGCCGGTGTCCTGACTGCGTTACTTTCGCCAAGCCTACTAAGACTAGAAGGTCTAGTCGGCAATCAAAGAGGGTATCTACAGCTTCAGCGAGGAGCAGTAGTACAACTCGCTCCATTAAACGGTCATCTTCTCTTGCGTTCGATGAAGGGAATGACAACATAGCCAGTGATACAGATAGATCGGACGATCAAGCGCCAATAAAACGTCGAACTTCCAAGCGCATCTCTTCAGCAGCTGCAAAGCGAGCTAGTACATCCCAAAAACAGCCTTCAAAGGCATCAGAGAATAAAGTTGCTACAAAGCGGACATCTCGCATCAAGAAACCGGCATCCGTTAGGAACGTTTCAGTCAGCCAGAAAAATGAAGAAAATCCCGATGCACCGGCCGAAGAGTCTCCAAGTTCAAAGATTAGTGAAATACCCAAGATAAAGAAAGAGGATAGTCAATTACCAAATGACGTTGTCGCTGTTAAAATAGAAGAGACAAAAGAAGCGGTTGTATCATCTAAAGAAACTGAAGAGATCAAAATAAAAGGCTCCAATAAAAGTGGTAAAGGGCATAGCGCACCAAAGCCCAAACTTGAAAAATACTCTGAACCAGAACATGCGAAAACGAATCAAGCCATGGGCAGCCCTTCCGATACCCAAAATTCGCCCAAGAGGAATGAATTCGAAAAGGCAAAGAGCCCTTTGAAGAAATCGATAGTTTCTTCCCCGTCAAGTGATGATCATTCAATGTCTGCTTCACGACTGCCGCGCCAAAGGGCACTTGGAAATCTCTATGATGTATTGTCTTCGCCTACCCCCGGCCCTCTATCATCTTTGTTTGAAGTACACTGCGATGAAGAAGAAGAGCAAAATAATAATCCACAATCAGCTCGGAAAGAGTATAGATGCATCGCTAGGGCCCATCAAGACAATAGTTCTTCGCCGGTAAAGAAATCTATTGAAAACAGCAAACTCACAAAGAGCCCAATAGCTCAATCTCCAGCCAATAAAGAAAATTCTCCACTCAAACCTCCAGTAATAGACATGGACCATATTTTCGACGATTGCTTATTCAGCGAAAATGAAAAGGGAAAGATGTTGATGGAGTTTGCCAAAAATGTACCAGATGAACACCTGGACAAGACTTTTTCTGAATGGATTAAATACATTGCCAAATTAGCAGAACAGGAGGTATCAGATGAATGTGAAAGGTTAGTGGGTATAATCAAAACGGAACAGGAAAAGGCTAGACAGTATATTATGGCTCTTCCAACCGTCGAGGCGTGATCTAGGTTTAATTTTAACATTCTATGGCATTGCTTCTTTTACAAAATACCCATGTCATTTCTTGTTGTAGCGTCGCCTAATGGCTTAGCTATTTTATCTCTCTAGACGTTTTGTTTGAAAACTTACAATTGTACAGTATAATGCTACCGTATTCAGAGCGTATTTGAAATTTATTCTTTTTTGTTTTATATAATGACGACATGCTAGACTGATCAGACTTGCCATAAAATATTTGTTAATTCTTGTTAAAAGATTTCTTAGTATTTTTCCTTCTCTCGAGATTCTTGGAAGATTCTTAGTATTCAATAGTGCGGATTAGAACCAAACCATGGCCTCATTCTATCGATGACATGTTTAAATGTAGCTTTGGTAACTTGCAGAGCATCTTTTGCAGAGTTTCGTAGAGTTGTTCGCGCATCTGCGTACTTCCTAGAGTCGATCATTTTGCTCGAATTATCAGCAATTGCCTTGAGTTTATTGCACATCTTACGCTGCTTTATAGATTTCATTTCTTCCGCTTCTCGCTCTGCAGCTTTTCTCTCCCCTTGATAAAACTCTTTATAATACTCATCATGGCTCGCTGAATTGATAGATGTTTTACATGGAGCAGTCGGTGGAAGCCCGACAAGGGAATTATTTATGAGCAAATACATTTTGGTAGTAGTCCTAGAGCTGGTGATTAAGGTACCCTGACGAGCAAGCAACTCGGGTATTACAGACGTAGTCTGAGAAACTGGTATAGGAGAATCGGACAAGGGTATAGATGATGCTGTTGTAGAAACAGGATTTGATAAATAGGCAGATGTGGTATAAACAGATGTAGGCGCTGACCTGCTTGAAGTACATGAAGGGGGTAACGATGAGAGTCCGACACTATCTCCATCAAAGAACAAAATTGCTGCTGTTCTTGGAACAGTTAAAGTGCTCGTAATAGAATCGACAACCGCCTTAGTTGTAGTAGTCAAATACCTTGTCCATGTAGCGTTAATTCTCGTCACAGTCACCTTATAAGCCGTATGAATAGTTGACTCAGTCGTGGTAAAGAATACTGCTGTTGGAGACGCCTGCTTCTCCAGCGACTTGAACTGTCCAAAAAGGTCCTTGATGAACCCAAGAGGAGCAGCGCAAGTCAAGCTCACCGCCAGTGCGAGCCATATAATAACTGTTGGTCTCATTTTCATAGTATCATTTATAAAAAAAAACAAAATTAGGTAATATATTCAAAAGGTCTCCGAGGAAAAATTTCATTTAATTCAAGAGTGGTTTGATTAAAAATTTCTTTGAAGGGATATTTTGCCCATCTACGCCTTGCATGTTTGGCTTGAATTTTCACTAGAAATGGTAACAAGAGTTTTCCTCCACATGAAGCACGAATACGCCTTGGTAAAAGGGACAAGCATAAGAATATGGAGGTGGAATGGTAAGAGTATATCCGGAATAGTATATTCTATTAATGTGCAGAAGAACAAAGAAAAGTAAAGAAAAACGCCTGAATGGACCACGTAATCCTGACTATGCCCTTCCAGCATGCAGGTTAATTATAGAAGCAAGTGCAAGTGCAAGAGAAAATTAAAAAAAAAAAAAAGTTCTTCTTACGAGATAGCTCGTAAAGACCAGTCAAAGGTGTCAAGGTCAAGACCTCGTAAAAACCGGTCTCGCTGAATCTGGTGCTCCAGTTGTACTGATCCTGGAGGATATATGATTCCAATTCTATTCCCATAAAGGCTTGCTCCAGTCCAACTACCAAGAGAGTCATAGCCAGAAACTTTATCGGTTGGATCAAAATCAACTTTATAGGGAATTTTACGCGTATTTGGGGTCTCAGATAATCTTGACGGTATCTCTTGGTAATGGCTAGAAAGTGCCTTTCTGAGACCACTCAAAATTGCTGCCTTGAGACCGGGAATTTGCGACCCTCCTCCAACAAAGACAATTTTGCTTTGGAGTTCCCCCCTGACATCGACTGGTAATTGTAACAGACATTGAATTATCAAATTTACCATTGTATGCGCATTAGAATCTTCAGAATGCATGCTTGGTATACCGTCGTGTCCCAAAAAGACTTGCTGGACCAATTCATGTCGAAGATTGGAGGGAACAATTGTCTCAGAGTCTAGTGAGTATGGTGCTTCATTTTCATCGCTTGCAACACCGCAGAAACAACCTTGCATAATGAAGGATTCAATCTCGTCGAATGAAGATGTACAACCGAGTATTTCCCTGAAAGAATCGCTAATTGTATTATGGAGAAGCTGGCATCCGACGTGCGTACATGAAGAAAAAGGAATCAGCAGCCGCAGATCGTAGACCTAAAAGCAAAAGTGCGTTAGAATTTATTTGAAAATGAAAAGAAAAAGGAAGGAGGAAGACTACTTACAGGATAAACTCGTGTTTCATGCCAACCTATGTCAATTATCAGAGCCGATCGTAGTCCTGCAGCGATCGTACTCATCAAAGAAGAAGCCAGAAACCCTATGTATGGAACCTTATAATCATCCAGAATTAGCAAGCGTGCTGATTAGGATGTAGTTTGAATTTTGAATTTTTAGTCTGTCTTCATACCTGGAGGAACTGAAAGAGAGCCTGCGCCAACTGTGCTTTACGATTCACTGGCAGGAAAAAATCTTCAACAATCAAGACTCGATAATGTTTCGGATTAGCCATAAGATATCTAGAACAGTTAATCTGTTAGTAGATATAAATGATTGATTACAAAAACTGGAAATGTATACCTCGAGTAGACATTTCGAAACAAAAGCTCGAGCCGGTCAAGAAAATGCCCGTCATCATCATGGCTATAAATATTGTCTGACCAATATTTGCTTTCCCGTAATATATTGTTATCCTTTAAACTGCTAGCAGTCGGTAATATGAGTAGTTTCTCGATCGGCTCATGGCATCGAGGATGGGCTTCACCGCTGAACCCAGCACGTATATATCGACACCCAATTTCAATAATTACATAACCAGAATTCGTTATCTTTGGACCATAACTTGTACTTTGAGTAGGGGTTGATACCGAGGAAACGTCTTCGGTTTTAGTTATTGATTTCCGCGCTAAGGGTGAGTCCTCCATCGTTGATTCTGTAAAACGCCAGACGCTTGTTTTGTATACAACTTGTAAAAATACGCAACTACGCAGCAATTTTTAAAAATTTGTCACTCTAACCTAGCGAAATTTAAGGAAAATCGCAAAATATAATATGAGAACTATTGATACAGATATACACCCTTTAGACCGTAAAAACAAAAGCAAATACACATTCCGTGTCTGATAATGCATTGACAGTTATGAATAATGCGAAAATAAACTGAAATGAAAATTAAAGCGAAAAAAGAAAAGGAAATTCCTTCAAAATATAGACAAGAAGATAAAAGAAAAAATTAGTTCATTTATTATGCCATCCAGGGAACTGACCACCTTGGTTGTTTTGACTGTTAAAAGGATATTGGCTGGGTGCGGGACCATTAACGGGTGGTGGATAAGCATCACCAGCTCCATTTTGCGGTCGCCAGTTGGGCGGAAATGGCGCCATAGATGGAGGTGGTGGTTGAGTATTTGGCATATTACCTAGGCCAGGAGCACCTCCCCAAGGCTGGAAAGGTGGTGGTGCATTACCACCGCCAGCTACAGATCCCCATTGACCGAAACTCTGCACTGGAGGATGAGCCGCGGAAGCATTTGGTGCACCCGCCCAGCTGGGCTGTCCATGAGCAACCGGATAGCTGGCATTGTTATTGTATATACCGGCTCCAGAATGATAACCTTGATTTTGATACTGGTTGTATCCAAAATGGGCAGCATTTCCCTTTCGATAGGTATTTACTGGTGCTGGCGCACCATTGTTATAGCCACTACTCCAATTATTCGATTGATAATGACCATTGCGTTGATTAACACGTTGTCCACCTCTGCCACCATCCTTGACATTTTCTAAATCCACTTCATTTAGTACTTTGGCCGGTAGATCACACCCATTCAAAAGCATTGATTTGTTGGCAAACTTTGTCTCGGGCATCCGATAAACTAAAGACAGAGCATGATTTTTTTGAATCGTAGGCATCGCATCCCCGCCTGGAGGGAAAGGCGTAGCCTTGTCAGGTCCATAGCTCTTATCTGATGTGACGTATCCTAATAATCCCACAGACCTTTTCTTGAGCGGAATCGCATCCTCCACTTGATTTTCTGCTTTTTCCGAATAAAAATGTTCGAGCAACTTCTTTGCATCAGGATGATTATCTGATATCAACACCACCTCTGATCCGAATGCGTTGCGCCTTCGTTCCTCGTCCGTAAGAGTCGGATATACCTTGGAAATAGCATCTAAGAGCCTCTTTTCATCAATAAAAGGCAAAAGAGCAATTCCCTGCCAAGACATCTTTTTTCCATTCATATCAATTTTAAAATCCATAGGATAGAAATCAATAATCTCTGACTTGGGATCGCTCATGAGTGGCTTGAATTGCTTTGGTAAATTGTCACTACTGGCAGCAGGCAAGACTCCCATTAGCTGTTCGTAGGGTCTAAATGGCTTTCCCCTATCGAACTCCACGTTAATATCTGACAGATCGACACAGTCTGCCGCAAATGGCGCATAATGATACGGGTAGAACCATGTCCAAGATGGGCATCCCTGGTAATAGTAGAGTAGAACCCAGCAGATACCTTCAATATAACTGCTTACCACTTTGCGTCTAATCTCGTCGACATTATCCTTCGACACATGGAACTTCTGCTGATAATAACGTTCGCGATATCCAGGTTCCCAAAGACGTATACTATTAAGGTCATAGATTTCTTGTTCAATTTCTTCCTCTTCCTCTTCATCCATCTCTTCAAACTCTTCCTCAGCTTTCTTTTCGTCTTCCTCTTCGTCTTCCACGCCAGCTTCTTCCTCGATACCACTGTTAACTTCAGGGTCGCCCTGAGTAGCTCCAGAAGGTCCAGTATTAGAAGGAGGCTCTTTGGAATCGGTAACCACAGTCTGCTCTTCCTTATTGATATTATCAAGACTCATTTTGTCCTCGTCTACTTTAGAAGTATCCGAATTGTCAGGGACAGCGGCGGCGTGAGGCTCTTTTTCAGAGTTTTCAAGTCCTGCCTTTGATGTAACCTCCTGTGTCGCGGCCTTGGTCTCATCAGCATCACCTGAGATTGGTGCTATTTTACTTCCTTTTTCTCCCATTCTTTCATTGTCGGGGACAGTCGTTTCCACGATCTGTGCAGAGGGATTAGCAGGAGATGAGCTAGAGCTAGGTTCTTTCGACTTCAAGGTGGTATCTGAACTTCCCACTTCATTTTTGGTAACTTCCATCTTCACGGATGGCTTCTCAGATGGGTCATTCGTTGGCGCATCAGCAGTGTCGACAACAGATTTGACATCCGTGGTCTCTTGAAAAATTGTTGACGGCTTCTGATCACGCTCTATGTGGTTTTCAGATTTGTGTTGGTCGATGTCCATCTTATCATGTGTTTCATCTGTGCTGTCGGCCGGATTAAGGATATCAGGAATTCCTAATGACGTTCTTCGAGAAGGGCCAAGATTTTCTTTTGATTGTTCCTTGGACTTTTCATTCACAGTATCAACATCCTCTGACTTTATCGAAGGCTCCTTCTTTATACCATTATCTGCTTTCAAGGCAGGTCCTTTGGCCTCCTCTTTTTCGGGGCCACCTAAGGTTGCCGCACTCGACTTTTCACTACTATCTTTATCATTCTTCTCTTGATGATCACCCTCGGTCGTCTGGACTTCCTCTTCTTCTTCTTCTTCTTTCTTCACATCGTGTTCCTTTTTTGAACTATCTTGTTCCTTATTCTCTTTTCCTACTTCAGGTTTAGATGGCTCCGTAGACGTTTGTTTGGGCTCCTTTTTCACAACATCTTCTTTTTTCTCTTGATGATTATCATCGGTAGCCTGGCCTTCTTCTTTCTTCATATCGACCACCTTTTTTGAACTATCTTGCTCCTTATTCTCCTCTTTCACTTTGGGTTTAGATGACTCTTCAGATTTCGGTTCACATTCCTTTTTAACAGCATCTTCTTTTTGCCCCTCTTGTGTCCTATTATCCTCTTTCCGCGACTTCTTATGGACCCTAACTTGAGTGGACTCTTCACTCTTCACTGTAGCATCCTTTGTATCTAATTCCATATCATTCGATTCTTCCTTGGATGGCAACGAGGGTTTAGATTCCTTGTTTGCAACTTCTGCATCTTCTTCAATGGAACCGGCCTCTTCACCCTTTTTATCAGATGATGTAGAGTCTCCCAACTGCTTGTCAACCATCTTTCTTTTCCGGGGTATACTCGAGCCTTTGGAGTCTTCTTGATGTTCTTCACTGTTATGAATAATCTCACTATTCCGTACTTTCTTTGCATCTGGTTTATTTAACCCACTAGTCGTGGAAGGTTTTGACTGAGACTGCTTAGAGGCAGCAAGTTTCGACCGTAAAACAGCAGCAGCACTTTTATTAGCTAGATTCGCCATTGTTATTTTATTCCTATTCGCGACAAGCTCAGAATTAGTCATCTTGTTTGATCCAACCGCCTGTCCAGATGTTGTGTATAGAGGAATATTATCAATTGGCGCAGTAGGTTCCTTGGCCTTTTTATAACGCTTAGCTGCCGGTTTCGTTGTCGCCATATTTGCAGTAGAAGGTGTCTGTGTAGTTGGATTGACCGATACAGGCATATTATCAATTTGGTTGTAATATCCATTGTCGACTCTGTTGCCTCCAGATGCTGCCACCCTACGCTGTTCGCGCTCTGCTTCTCGCCTCTTTTCTCTGTCTTCTATTCTCATATCCTGCTGTCGTTTCCGTCGGAGAATATCATCTTCTTTTGTTCCTAGAGTACGAAGTAAAATCTCTGTTCGGGGTAAGTTAACCTTGCCGTCCTCAGTCATGAAACCTCCCATTTCTGAAAGCTTGGACTTCCAGATCTGGATCAAGATATCTATTCCTTCATCTCTTACATCAAGGGTAGGGAGATGGGGAAGGAAATCGTTTCCAACAAAGAAGCACATGAAGACCCAGTCGTCAAGTGCTCTTTCAAGATCAAACTTGAATGAGAGATGTGGGACTTTCAGTTCTGCTTCTAAATATTCTCTAAGAATACTAACATGGAGCCATATGAATGGCTTTTTGTTGTCATCCCGGGTATTAGGTATATTGGCTGTATTACTGACAAGTGTATTTCCAGGACATTCATGAGGACGATGCCCAGGACGCCTACACAAATCGCAAAACTTACGTTGGCCTTCCTGTGCGAAAACGTCTTCACGAAGAACTCTGAAATGAGGCTCGTGGGTGGCCAGCCCTAACATTATCAAATCGGCGTCTAATCCGTAGATGGCATGAGACGTATTTGGATTATACCTTGGATTTGACCGCTGGCTTCGAATAAATTCCATAATTTTGTGTTCACCTTCACCTGGTACAGAAGCATCTGATATAATAATATTTAGATTTGCCCATCCCGGGTCTGTATTAAGTTTGTAAGTAGCCCAGTAGCGGAGGGAATCAGCTAGTATGTCCATGAATGGAGTGCCGGGTGTAATCGAGTTTGTATCCCAAGTCCGCCGTTCCTTTATACTATCATCAATGATTTTGCCCCTAGCTGCCATATCGTCAACCATTCTGTCATTTACTTCTTTCTTTATCTGGGCTTCCTGTGCAGATCTGAATCTTCGAGATCGTTGTTGGTTCATCTTGGCACGTGGAGCGACACCATCAACTGCTATCATGAGCACTTTCCGAGGGCGAGCCATTGATACGACTCGATCTGTATATTTGAAAATCTCCAACATCATTTCAGATTCACTCTCGGGAGGAGGTTTATCTTCCGGATGATAGCAAGGATGGACAATACCATTCATATCTAGATAAAGATTGTCCAATTCTCCATTGGGATTCGGATTAGAATAATCTGCCGGGAACTGAACACCATTTATTATCCGGGGAGGTTCTTCAACTACTGGTGTTACAATTTTAGGGTATTTCTTTGACAGCCACCGAAATAACGCGGGAACACTATAACGATTATGATTGTTAGTATGAAATCAGTACTATTGTGAATGCTTTCAATGTTATCAAGAAACCTACCCCATTGTTATAAACGGTCAATAAATTTGATATATTCGAATTCAAATTCGAATTAGGTGAGATGAGTTTGAGATGAGATGAGATCTATAAATTCCGCTAGCGTGGCTTCGAAGTTGGGAGTTCAAAGCTGAGAAAAAAGCTACAAAAAAAAAAAAAAAAAAAAAAAAAAAAAAAAAAAAAAAAAAAAAAAAAAAAAAAAAGTTTCCGAACTTATTTGACCCCCTTCGAGGAGGATTTATTCTAGGATAATAACGAGATGCGGAATACTGTATGTTGGTATTAAATGCTGGAAACAATCGGATGGATGGTGTTATGCGTAGTCTTAATATAGCAAGTGTTGTAAACTAACATAAGGGAGCTTCAAAAAGGTCACTACGGAGCTACTGATTAAAAAATAAAGGAGATAGTTTTGCTAAGGAAAATTTCATATATTATATAGCTACTGTAAACCCTGTCTATTCCATGATATGGATGGGGTCATTACGACTCTCAAATGTTCCTATTTCCGCACGAGGTTGGTTAGTAATGAGAAAAGATAGATGTAGAGAAAGATAGAAAAATAAAAGAAAAATAAAATCTTAAAAAGAAAGAGTTATTCAGACAATAAAAGATAGGTAGCTTGGGTTTTTCCACATCGACAGAATGTCTCGAGCCAAATGCACTCGGTGTCATCATTATCAAAAGAATAAAGTACAAAAACAGAAGAATGCGAATCACAAAAGGAAAGATATACACTTACAAAAAGGCTATCCAAGACAAGAGCGGCGTATTCTCGATTGTCAATGTTACAAATGCCTCGAGGGAAGCAGGGAGAAAAATATATAGACTTGCTTTTATACTCGGAATATGTAACTTAGAGCAGTATGTGCGTCGAATTTCTAAGTTAAAGCGATACCCTAAAAATCTTGACATTGATGGAGTTAGCGGAAGGTAAAAAAGGTAGACGAAAGAGAAAATTACTGATCGCCAGTAATCGCGTCATAGGTAGTCTGTCGTAATAGTGCTGATTGTACCTTTCGCAAGTAAAAGCGACAGGCAAGAAGATCTGCAAAGAGGCTGCATGTGAAAATAATCCAAATTGACGAAAACATTATACGTAACAATTCAGCACATTCTATGGCCGAGCTAAAGGATACAGATGTTGATAAAATAAAAACATCGAGACAAACATAAATAATAGAAAACACAACTAATGACCACGCTCTTGCACCCTCGAAAACCAAACTCCCTAAAAGAAAAACACGTATAAAGACGAAACGATAAAGGAAAACAGTACAGAAACTAAGGCACCATTAGACTTAGCTAGTTGATAGATTGCATTTCATATTATTTTTCTCTTTTTTTTATTTTTTTTTTATTTCTTTCGTTGATGTTGTCTTTTTCCGTTCTGGCTAGGTCATAGCCCTTAGACCAGAGTAATGTCTGATGCATAACGCAATGACACTCAGACTAGCTTATAATGCAACTACATCTGCAAGAACTACCCATAGCATGCACAGTACCTGAAGGTCGCTGGATGTTTGTACTATTTTTGCCGCCCGATTTGCCATCGCCAGAAAAGTCAGGTCGTACAGAAACGTGAATTATAGGAGTTTGGACATCCTGGTTGATTCCACATTCTAATTTTGAGGGGAACTTTGTTAGTTACCTGGCTATTTGTGGGGAAATAAATTACCACGACTCACCAGAAAGTGTTGATTTATCCTCCAATATTCTGCCAAAGAATATTAAGCGAATAGCGTCCGTGTTAGCAGGAACTTCATCCCATTCTATCCACTAGTTAGATTTGCAATTTCAGAAAGGCTTAAGATAAACTTCACATACCTGGCTTCCAGTCTTGAAGAAGACAGTATTTTAAAGCTTGCACAGTCATGTTGGCAGGATCTTCTGGGATTGTAAACTCTGAATCGGATTCTAAGCGCTTTGTCAAATAGGTCAAGTCCAGAGAAAGAGTAGCCCTTGCCCCCGAAACGAAGATAAACGAGAGGTCAAGAGGAGGTGCGGAAGCGGGTCCAGCAGTATTTCGGGTAGGGACAGTAGCAACAGAATGACTGTCGTCAAATCCTCCCTTATCTTCATGGTTTTCCCCGCTTAGCCCTGACTGCAGACTCGAAGACCGGTGTGGAGATTTGGGCGTTATTGTAGGCTCAGAAGTCAGGTCAACGCCATGTTCAGGATCATTGACTTTTGTTCCCAGAACATTTTCTTCACTCATATTGTATTATAAACTGAATCAATCTGAAAAACGTGGCGGAGATTTGGTTGGAGATTAGATGTTGTCGCTGAGATTACAATCCGGAATGCACGGCCAAAATATTGGGTGGAAATTCAGCAGTGCTATTCAACAAATAACTGGGTTCTTCTTTCCAGTTAGCCCTTCTTGTTATCCGTACTATTAGAAAATATCGTCTATAGTTTCACAGGATGATGTGGAATACGGCAAACTGCTTGGAATGGTTTTAGTGGTGTGGTCTGGATTTGTTGTTTTTCTTCCTCGTGAACTCTCTTTTTTAAGGTGATAGAGCCATCTCTTCCCCTCTATAACAACGCTACCAGAAATAACGTGCTATCTACGGCATCTCCAACAATCTACATCTGAATAGCTAGCAAAGTATGGAGATTGTCTACACGTATATATTTTATTTATTGTTCGATTGTTCGATTGTTATTTGAGGATAGATATGGTCCACATGTACCACGTAATAACAGCGATGGGTCCGTCTTTTAATGGCCTCAAATATGCCATTATACATGTTATCCTCGGCCTACTGTATATATAGCCTAAGTCTATCGTAAACCAGATGTCTATGTTCTCAATTTGTTCAAGTTTCCCTTCGTCTCCACAATGTCTGGTACGCTAGGAAATCCGCGTTGGGACACACGTCAAAAAAAAAAAAATTAAAATAAAATAAAAAAAAAAGGAAATCGCATCTCGAATGTCGTCGATATAGAAAGATCATGGTTAAACGGAAACTTTCGGATGTACAAAGGGAGGAGGGATCTAATAAGCAGGGTATCTCTAGCGCTTCTTTGAACCAGCTTAATGAACTACTGGATTCGTTTTCCGAGAGTAGCGACCAAGAAAAGTTCAATAATGATCTGGCCCATTTTGTTCAGAAAGGATACCTGATCCAGGTGTTTGAGGGCTTTTCCTCGGCTGCGCAGGTTGGTCGTATGAACCACACTTTATGTTCATCGCTGTCTTGTCTAACC
The DNA here is from genome assembly GCA_030574475.1 of Trigonopsis californica. Lineage (NCBI taxonomy): Eukaryota > Fungi > Ascomycota > Trigonopsidomycetes > Trigonopsidales > Trigonopsidaceae > Trigonopsis > Trigonopsis californica. The sequence goes on from JAJMFC010000008.1 coordinate 208,902, forward strand.
TTTGCTTTCAATCTATTTAGAAAAACTCGCAGAGGTTAATTGTTACTCACGCTGATGCCATTTCCAAACTCGTCAAGAACACCAAAAGTTACTATGATATAACCTTACCCCCATTCAAATCTTTTCTTGAGACCCAATTCCCAGCGATCCAAAAGGCTTTATTGTCTCGACAATCGAATGTTCTCACGGCGCTTCTTAATCTTCTCGACCATATTGTCAATTTGGATCCCAAGCACAAACTATTGAATATCGTCTATTCATCGCTTGATTTTACATCTTTGAAAAATATTTATCAAGCTATTGCTCGTCCGACTAAGGGAAAAGATGGCAATGCAGTGCGCTACGCGTCTATTCAGTTCTTCACATCGCTATTCGAATTTGGATCTAGCGCCATTCGGACTGAATTGACTAGTCAGAAGCGACTTATTACGCCTTGGTTCAAATACATGACGGCAGATCCTCCTGAATTGACTATCCGGGCTCTAACCGTATTTCAAAATTGCCTTGTCGATGACGACTCAATCTCGAGGTCTACAAAATCAAGATTTTTCAATGAATGGGTACTGGCAAGAATAGAGGCGCTATACTTGAGCCCTAATACTGTATTAGCTGATGCCGCCCATCATTTCTTAATTCATATTGCGACAACTCCTGGCAACGGTGTATGCTTTAAGGTCGATGATTTCCTTGCCCGACTCGAAGAACCAAAGGTTCACAATAGAGCTCTACTTGGCCTTCTCAAGGAAGCTAGTAATCTATGCACTAAATATGAGGAAGATTTAACTTTAGCAATCTTAAAAATGTGCCCAGAGCTTATCTACCCCTGGTCTGTTCACCTTTGTGAAAAGTCTAATGGATTAGCTAAACTATCTGGAGCGAAATTGAATGGAACATGGATAACAACAGTCTATTTTGTCTGCAGATTCATCCGAGAATTGCCTATACCTTCCCTTGAACAAAAGGAGAGCACCAAAGAAGGTGATACTAAGCTCATTAGCAATATTTCTTCGAAACCTTCTTCAATCGAAGCATTGCTCAATTTTGTCTTACCATTGTATGTTACTGGAGCGGAACTTACTAGTGGAATCCTTCATAAATCTATTCTCGTCAAATACTTTACTCTCCAGATCATGTATTTTGCCTTCTCAAAGTATTATATTTTGAGGGATACAATTAATCAAAGATTCGGTTCTCAGAGTGAGCCTTTGATTACTACTATTGAAAGTCGTCTTGTTATATGCTTTCCTGAAATGCGTCATCTTTTTGGCGTTGTCAATTCCGTACCAGAGAGCTCCCTTACCAGATTTTTGAGCCTCAGAGTCTTGGCCAATCTTATTGACTGCTCCCCAAAAGAGCAGAGGATTACTCATGCATTGTCTTCAGCTATTTCTCAGTATACATTTGATAAGGTTGATGTCAAGGGAGTTGATTTAGTTAGTATTCTACCTATCTTAGAGATTCACAAGCATACATTAGCAATCTCAAAATGGTACAATAAGGCAGGTGGCCGCGGAAAAATTCCATATTCTATGTTTACTGCACTCTTGCGATTTGCTGTATCTAAGGACCATGGCATCTTGACCAGCAAAGTTGTTTCGCATCTGACCAGAATGGTCGCGCCCACTCAGCTTTTCTTTTTGAAAAAGGAAGATGCTACAATCATGGGTCTGGCTCCTTTGATATCTAGCTTGAAGGCTTTTGTCTCACATCTCGATGAGAGTCAGATTGAGACGTTGTGGTTCTTGATCGATGAGTCAGTCGCTCGTTCTATGCGATCCCCATATGATGCCTTTGATAAAGCAGGCCCTAGCTCAACTGTGCCTTTGAAGTCAGCAGATGAATTGGCAAAAATATCTAAGATTAGCAATGCCGTCCATGAAGGCATCTTATCTCCCAAAATATCTGAGAGTAACAATGCCTTCATCCTATCACTACAGTTTGGCCCGTCGCTAACGTCAGACTACCATGGCATATTTTATGTCACCCTTTGTGAGCAATTAAAATTTCGTATGAAAAAGTACGAATCTGACGACTCAAATACTGAAAATCTCAAGCCAATTAAAGAATGGCTTACTGTTGCAATGGCACTCAGTAACATCTGCGGCTGGGATATTACATGGTATGACAAGATGATGTTTACTTTCTTATCAGAGGGCAAAGATTATGACTCGGTCTTTTTGACCGCTAGGGAAGACATGCATAGCTGGATGATAGACTCTTCCAAAAAAGTCTCCAAAGAGAGTCTCGAAGCTCATAAGCAAAGTATGACTCAATTACGAAGATCTTTATATTCTGCCCCCCTGTTTTTTATGTCTCCCGGTTCATGGACAGAATGTCAGGACCTAGTCCCAGAACTGCTGGAACAAAGAATACCAATTATGACTGATTCAGTTGAATTTTTGAAGTTGGTACTATTTTCCGATTTGAATTCACTACTAAAGGTTTCCCATTGCAGATGTCAGCTGCCTCAAAGCTCCGTATGGGGCCCAATTATCTTTCACGCTTTTATAAGAAGATGTGTTACACTTCGCAATAAGGTCTCTCCCCAAACTGAGAGATGGTCAGTCTGCGCTAAGATTACCGAGATGATGAAGTCATTTATTCTCGATAATGTTGAATCAATGAGCCTTCTTATTTATTGCGATCGTCCTGATCTGATGTGGCGTATGGTTTTCCAACCATGTTTCCAGAGTGAAGTGAAACTGTCCGAAGAAATTTGTGTTGAGATATATGCCTCTTTTGTTGATATCCTTAGTGATTTTCCTTCCTACGAGCTGAGCGCCTCTTCCTATCATCTTCTTATAGATAATATTCCAACCATTACACAGTCTGATCATCCTGATTGTCTTTATGATAACTTTAAGGATAGAATATTTTCTGCTTTGGGTACATTATCATACAAATATCGAATAGAATCTTCCGAGGATTCATCGGAATATATTAAGCGCTTATCATCTGAGCCAAGTTTTTGGTTATCTGCTCTAAACAGTTGGACTGATCATAAAGTCAAAGTACAGCCAACCCAGCAGCAGATTGTAAGCTTTCTACCTCGAGCAACAGCAACAATGAGGAAAAAGGATGAGATAGCTATAATGAAATTATTCCGAAATTACTGCTCATGGTTCTACTCTCAGCAGTCGCTAGATGATGGCAGCGGGTGCAGTCTTTTAGATAATATTGGAGACATTAATCCACCTATCTTTGTCTGCCTAGACTTTTCTCGAGCCATTGGTTTAATTATTCAACGGGACAGTGAGTCTCGACGAAAATTATCTAGTTGTCTTGCCGATAAAGAATTCCGCTCCAAAATTTCTATCAGGGCTCTGATTGTTCTTTACAGTTTTCTGTTTTCATGCTCTAAAGATCCTGGAGCGCGAATTTCAGTTCTGTGGGTTGATTGGATGAGAGTTCTCGCAAGTGAATGCACAAATATTCTACAAACTCATGGAAGTATAAAAGACGACGACTTGATATTTGATTGTATCAGGTTTGCTCAGGGTGCCATCACGAAATTCTCATCTGACGAACGAATTGCAATATTCCGAACCGTCAATGCTGATCTCTACGACCCCTCTAAAGATGGAGCTTCTTTATTACTTAGCCTCCTTTGCAAAATAGCAGAGATAACTCCCGAAATAGATCAGGATCTATTGACAGCTTTTTCCAAGAAAGTCTCTTCTACAGTTTTACGGCTAACTAAAGCAATAGCAGAATCTCCGATTTTGTCCGAGCATTGGCTTGCTCTAGCCTCTGAATTGGCATTAGGCATAGGAATTTCGACGTCAGTTTCTAAATCTCTTGGAGCAGCATCTTTGAACTCACTGATGGAAGCCTGTATACTTAAAGTTGGCTATGATGCTGTCCAGAAACTGATGCTCTCAAGCGTCGCCTGTCGTGCGGCTAGAAAACGGTCTTTTCAGTACACCAAATTGCTTATGTTATTGATAGATCTTACGCCATCCAAGAATCCTCTTAGCTATGATTTCGAAATGCCTGAAGAAAATCTTCAGGAGTTTCCCAATAAAAATAGTCCACATTCTCAAAGTCTTCAACTTCGCAGAGCTAGATTGGCTGCAATTGTTCACAGCTTATTTTTCCGTGACCCAAAATCACACTCACTACCCCACGTCTTAGAGACAATATTGTTATCATATAGTGGGACGGTTTATTCGGCTGATCGGCTTCTCTTGAAGGTTATTCAGACAATCGAGTCCAAACTGAATATATCTTGCCTACAACAGGCAGGAACTCTGAATATTGAAACAGGATCTGAGAGGAAACTTGTTACGCTTTCTCTATTTTCCAGAGGAATGGATAGAGATAGTCTGCAAATGACTATTCGCCAATCGATGATGGAATCGACTGTCCGAACTGTTGCACGACCAATGGGAAATATAATCAGTCTGAGTGATGTTAAGCCAGAGAGCATGGATTGTTTATTCTATGACCGTTTTATCCAATCACTACCGGAAGAGACTTTGAGAAATGCTTATGATCCTCATCTCATCTTGCCTGTAATAGCACTGAGTCTAAAGTCTGGAAGTATGGAGTCTTTTTCCGGCCCTGGCTATACAGAGATGCTCAAAGCTCATTTCTTGGGGATACCTCTAGCTGCTCTCAGTTCATTCAGAGGCGAAATTGTTGAGATGGCTCTTGTAATTTTAGAGTATGCATTTAATTCACTGGAGGAATGGCCTATACGGGACAAATCGGGGTTAAAGATTATTCTTTCCAGAGCCTTCTCGACAATCGATCAACACAAGAAAGAGGAAATAACTGATGATTCTGGCTTAGTCCATATTTATCCTGCTGTTATTGGCATATTCTTGGGTTTATCAGTCCGAATTGCCGCAGATTCTGCCTGCTTCTTATACGAGAAGATCACCAGATTCTTGTTGAATTCACCCTCGATCAACCCTAATATGATTCCATTATACGATAATATTATGTTGGGGGATGATTCTGACCACTTTAAGCAAGTGAACTGGATGGTGGAAATGTTGGCTTCGGGATTGCAATCAGAGCATGATATGGTCCTCTACGACAAAGTAAATGTTATAGACAATTGTTTAAGTCTCGAGACATATTGTCAATACAATACAAGCAGTCATGTCTGTCAATCCATTAGGAGGAAAGTCATGCGTCTGATCTGGCAAGCTCAATCAATCAGTAATGGGGCTACAGGGCTCCTTACCAGACATGCAATAATTACTCTGCCATTAATCTGGAGCTCAAGGGATTGCGGTGCTGTTATGGAAAGACGCCAGGGCCAAAATGGAAACGACCATTTACAAACTAGCCTAAATGAATGTACAGAACAATTTGGCATGTACAATCGTATGGCAATAAGGACATATCTCGGAGCTGAATCATCTAAATTGAAAGAATGGACACTACAGAAGGATGATTTAGAGACACGAGTAATCCTTCCCTCTCAGTTCATACATCACAGATCCCATATATATACATAGACTGAAACCTTTTTTCTTTTAATGCGCAGATATACACGTTAGAATGTTACGACCCTTTTCTTTTTCTGTTAAAAAAAGTTTTGATAATACTCGTAAGAAATTCTTGCCGTGTAGAAATTCGGTGTTCATCGCTCGGCCGTCACGGGTCAATTTGGAGGAGGTTTGGGATGAGCATTTCCGACTCAATGGATAATAATCTTACCATCCTTTAAACCCATCTAATCAACGACGATCAATCAAAGCAACAAGACGGTATAAGCTTACGAGAGCTTATTGAGCGATATTTTACTGATATTGAAGCTAATAAAGTGCTTTTCATTCTCTGGTAGTTCTGTTTGGCAGGCCCAGCAGTGAAGAGAAGAACACCGTCAGCCATATAATAAATAATGTCACCATCAAACAGACCGCCCAGATACACTCATGAGGAATTAATGACAATATCGAAATCTCCTCTATGTGAACCTCCAGACTTTGAGCTCCCTTGTCAGGAATGGATTGGGTAAGTTGTTTGATGGATTCATTTTTTATACTGGAGTTACCGGTTTAATATGTTGGGCTTTGCGCTTAAAGGCTCATTCATACTCAACAATGAAGTACTTTTGATCTTATTCCTCTGCTAACATATGCTTGCTTGGCTGTTTGGTTTCAATTCAGAGCCGAATATTTAGCTAATCGGTCTAAAAAGAGCTCCAAACTCCACGACATGGACCATGTCAAGACCGAATTTGATAATAACCATGAAAAAATGTGGGTCCTGAAATTTGATGCTTTACCTTTTATTGTTTATGCGATGAGTGTCTAATGATGCCTGCAAATAGTTCATATCCAAAGTCACCAACGGCTCGGTCGTCTAAACTGAAACAAGGTCAGTTAATGCCAAGAACTATTGCTTTCACTTTTTCTATTATCTAGCGAATATAATCCTTACAAGCTATTTAGGGGCAGACAAGAGTGCTACGTTCAAAGATAGTATAGTTCTTGGTCCTCCAAAGATGTCATTTGCATCGTCATCATCTCAAAGTGTTAGAAATCGGGACCTGGATGCAGAAAACCTTGAAAATAGAAAAAATAGCAATAATAATGGCCTTTCGTCTTCCTACCGGTCAGGCACTCGTGCGGGCAATCAAGCTAGCAGTACTGCTCCCCGAGAGTCTAGTAAGGATGGCGAGGGATGGGTGAGCGTACCACCCAAGGGTGCGAGGAAGAGTAGCTTTGCTAGTAGCGAGGAGGAAGGTAAGCACCGGGATCTTTTTAGAGCTCGAGAAAGATTAGGATCCAATGGTAGGCGTTCTGAAGGCCGTGAAACGGCCGAAAAATTCGAAACTGGTCACGATAATGCAACGAGAGAATGGAGAAGGGGCAAAATTGCTATACCGGAGGTAAAGTCAAGTTCAAAAATTGGTAATCGTGCTTTAAAGGGAAAAAATAATGGTTTCAGGGCGATTGATGAGCAAGATCCCGAGTGGCTGAATGAGGACAGCTTTGACTCTATTGAAGATCCTTTGGCTACTGGCTCTGCGGGTCCTGGTCACACTGTTCAAGATTTTGAAGCTTGGAAAGCACAGATGAGGGCCCAACATGAGAGTCCAAAAGCATCTACGACTACTGCAATTATTGTTGACACAGATGAAGTGCAAGATACTGAGATTTTTGAACAAGAGTCCATTTCCATGTCTATTGAAGAAACTTCAACTACACGTTCAAGCTTTCCCTCAAAGAAGGTGGACGTCGACAGACTCTTCCTTGCTGGACCATCTACATCATCCTTCACGTCCAAGTTGGCCCACTCAAATGAGGATAGGTTAGCTGAGGCCAGGATGGCTACCGTATCGCCTGGGGTAGCGGCACCTCCAGCACAGCCGATGCCTGCTGGAAGGGCATCTAGATTTTCAACTTTTTTCCGGTCGGACAGTTCGCAAACCAATCCACATTCAAATACAAGCCAAATCAGCGGTGGAGATAGTAGACCCGAGTCAGTTTCGCCAGGGCTCAAAGGCTCAGGAATTGACTCAAAGGCTTCAAAGGAAGACAAGGAAGGGTTTAATCGAATAATGGTCATGCTTGGAAAGAATAATAGTGGGCCTAACACTGTATCATCGTCTGCTGCTGCCACTGTTGGAAGCAGCAGGGCTTCCCCAGCAAGCCCCCCTCAGAATAAGTCAGCAGAGACCCAATTCTTCCAATCCTTGCAAGATAAAGGAGTAATGAAGACTCCTCAATCTGAGCGACAAAGTAATGCTGAAGAGTCGTCGAGTGTCTCGAAAGTTGATAAAGACAAGAACTTTTTGTTTAGCTTGATGGGCAAAGGAGGGGCAAAACCTGAAGTCAGTCCTGAGAAGCCTTCAGGCCCTGTTCTTTCGCCCAATGTATATGGCGGTCCTCCTGGACTTGGGCTTCCTCTAGGAGGTGTTTACAATGAAAGAAATATGCAGCGCGCTCAGCAACCTTTACCTGTACCTTTGGAATTTCAAAACATGCCACCACCTTCTTTTGATGGTGTACCGCAATGGATAAACCCCAATGAAGCACCCTATATGGGTGTGGGCTCACCTCTCCGTGGAGGACCTCCACCTCCCCCACCGCCTGGAATATTTATGCCCTCTCCTTATGGAGGACGGCCTAATGATATGACATATCCACAAGGCAATGCTGGGCCTCTCGGTTTTGGACCTTCACAAATTCCTCCAGGTCTTGCTCCCCCTTCTGAGATACAGTCTGGGGCTCCAAAGACGGGACCTTCCGGGTTCTACTCTTATGGAAATGGGCTGGGACCCTCAGGTCCTATGCCACCACCTACCGGACCAGGTCAATACCCATATGGACCTCCACCTCCACATGCATCTACAGCAGCCAATAATTACGGAGGACGGCAGTAATGACGATTAAGTCCTGTTATCTACATGAGCTTTTTTTTTGCCCCCACCTTTTATTTGTCAAAGTAAGAAACGCGAAAGGAAAAGAAAAAAAGAACAAGAACGAGAACGAGACAGAAGAAAGACCTGGCTTTTTTTTTTTCTTTGCTTTTTTCTTTATTTAAATATACGACAAAAATATCATTGATTCGAATGATCTCTAAAATTCAGTAGAACAATAAACTTTGGTGTAGATTTCACGTTACCAAATGTAGTCGGGCCGAGGAGGAAGCACCGAGATACCAATTTACCCGATTGGGAATAAGTCTATAGGGACAAGGCGGAAAGGATACAAACAACCTCAGACGATGAGCATTGGCCTTCGTGAGTAAAGGATAAGATATCGAAAACCACAGACAGGAACATCGAAAGAAGACAAGGAGAATCAGCCTCTGTTTGTGTGAGATAGACGGAGAAGAAAGGAAGAGAAGTAGAAATTGTGTCTATTGTCTCATATATGAATCGTCCGGTAATGTGCAGTGATTACATGAATAATAATAGATCAAATGCTAATGTGACATATTTTATGTTTTTTTTTTCCATGTAGTAGACAGAAGAGGTACTGCATATAGAGTGGATATCTGTGGTGCTTTAATTTTGGATAGAGATAGTCTCCGAGCAGGTGCTCTCGTCTGATAGACCAACAACAACCCAAATATATATTGAAATTTTTGTTCCCGGTTGGAACGTAAAAAAAAAGAAAAAGAAGAAAAGGACATTGATCCAATATGAGTCCTCGAGAGGAGTCCTTTTATCGGCGTCTTATCAATGCAGTTCCAGCTCCGCCCGAGGAAGCTGCAAATATTCTACATCAGTTGCGTAATAGTACTGATAACGAAATCGATGAAGATCTTCTTTCTGGCTTCAATGAAATATCATCGTCTCGCGAGCGACAGATCCTCTTGCGTATGTTGAGAGAGTTAGGCCAAGTACAACCTGGATCAGATCTCATCGACTCTGTCGACGGGTTTGAGAACTTGTTTTATTCTGATAACAACGACGGCGATGATGATGACGACGATGATGATGATGATGATGATCTTGAAGATTATGGTGGATACTATATGAACAGCCGAAATAATCAAAATATGAATCTGGTGGATACAAGTGCAGATAGCCAAGATAGCAGCAGTCGATTTAGTTCGGGCCCATCATCATTGTCGTCGTCTTCGTCTTCATCTCTTTGGCACCAATTCATGCTTGCCGCTGCTTCTATGCTAGCCCGTTCCGGAAACGACAGCGCAGAGCAAAATCATAATGACACAGAAGATGAGGAGCCCAGCAGCACTCCACATACGGCAACGTCAAATGTACCTACAGCTTCGATTGACGATTCTTTTGAAGGAGGAAACTCACTACTTACTCGAATATTCCTCGATCGACAACCTCCAGAAGTCCAATCGTCCACATCACTACTTCCCCACCCTATTAGAGGACCATCACAAAGAAATAACTCTTCATTGCGCCGAGTATCCTCTACGGATTACGGACGACAATCGGGCAGACAAACTGCGCTCGCAGAATACTATCGAAATATTGAAGACAATAGGCGACGGAGCAGTGATGGCTCTCGCCTTCGTACTTTAGTCAGCCTTGATGAGATTATCGACTGCCGAACATCGACTGAGGCCAGTCCCAGCCTGCAGAAGGATAGCGATGAGGGTGTCGGACAGTATTCCTTATCTAGCGGTCCATTGGCATCAGATGAGGACGTCTTGGATCTTTCAAATAAAGCAGCAGCGTATTTTGGGCAGTATTCTATGCCATGGGGGCTAGATGGATCTAAGAATAATAAAATTAATAATAGTAATAATGGTAGCATGTCTCCCTGCTCTTGGTTAGCCTCTGGTATTGTCTTTACTGGAGCGCAGCATATGTTCAAAACTAAACAACCTTCCGTGTCTTCTTCGTCATCGTCAACTCTATTGAGAAATTCTGCTAATCGAGCGATGGAGCAAACACTCCCGTCAGCCTCAGCATCAGCATCTTCCCCGTGGTTTTCGGGCCACAAATCTAAAATATGCCTTTTGGAGGTTGATTATAAAACTTGCCGGATAAGCGGGTCTATAAAGTCATACGAAATTCCTGGGATGGCTAAGGCGAGTGGTGGGCAGGGATATTTCAATGGGGAGATAATTGATTTCAATCAATATCAGTTACGTACTGGGAAATGGAATGCTACAGCGGCAACTGACTTGAAGCACTGGTGTCAGTTTGAACCGTTCAAAGGTTTGACCAAGACAGCAGTGAAACAGAAGCTCATGTCAGAAAAGTTTGTCAAGTACCTAACTAACAATTACATATTTATGAGATGGAAGGAGAGTGATTTATCTGAATTCTCTTCATGCACTGCGGCGCCGCCTTCTCCGCCTCGCCATGCTGTACCTCCAATCATCACATCCGATGTTTATCATCGTGCGACGTCTAGATACGGGGAGAGCGGTAATGATACTATAAGTGGAGGAGATCGATCCGTCTATGATAGATCATATGCTAAAGTTGTTGCATTAAGTAGTGGAGACCAAGCAACACTCAAGGGAGGGTTTTATTATGCCTGTCTTAGAAGAAAAGATGGATATTTGGAATCAATTTTTTTCCAACCATTAGCATCTCATGCTCAGCACATGGAACTGTACCCGGAGGGATCCAGGATGCAGGCTATGTCGTTCAGTTTCCGTTGATAAAGAAGAGGATGGTGGAGGGTTTTTTGTCTTTTTTATTTGCAACTTTATGTTTGTTTTTTCTGATTTGGACGGTGAAATGTTTTGTTCTTTTTCCTTTTTTTATTTTTGTTTGTAGCGATTGCTCTTTTTTCTTGATGAAGTCGAAAAAAAAAAAAAAAACAATAGACTGTAAAGGTCTTTTTCGCTCTTTTGTGGCGTTTTTGTTATCTTTATACAAAAAGAGAGAAAGAGAAATAGAGCAGTAGAGTAGAAGTGCAAGACGAAAGTAAAGTGTATTAGATTATGATTGTTCATTTGGTATTTTATAAAACTTTGTAAAAAGGAAAAAATACGTAGAGGCACAAATTATTCAGAGCTCCTACTGGAAAGCAAAAAGACCGAAAAAAAGAATAAAAAAAAATAAAGAAAAAATTCAAATAGACCGGAAAGATAAATAAATTCGTAAATCAAAATACCTTCAGGCATGCTCTATGTACAAGAGATTCTATAAATATTATATTTGTAATATATACAGCAGAGGAGAGTTGCCCAAATCCCATCAATTGCGATAAGACAGGAAAGTTTAGACCGACCACACTCCCCCCTTTTTTTAGCAAGCTAATCTTGGAGCTTGAGTGGACGAGAGTAAGCCATACGCTCAGTGAGAAGAGACACGGCCTTGTAAAAGCTATCAAACTGTTTCTCATCTTTTGTAGACGTGCTACTTTCGTTGTAATTGTTATTATCATTATTATTATTATTATTGTCATCACCATCATTAAGATTATTATTGTTATACGCATCGTTGCCAGAGGAAGATCTACCACCTGGATTGCATAGGAGGTTGGCTTCAAATCTGCGACCACCAAGTTTACCACCCTCGACTACTGCGTGTTGAAGAGTAAATCCTTCATGTTCAAAGTCCAATTCGCATCTATATTGCATCCATTGATATATATATGCAACTTTTCGTCCCCCAACATCTAAATTCAACGTATGAGGCACATGAGCAGGTCTTGAGGTACCAAATTCAAGATAACTATTTTCTAAAAATGCATTAATACTTTCTGTTGAGTCAATGACATCTCCCAGTAATGTTCGAGAGAATCGTACATCTGATACTCGATGAGGCCACATCATATCGACGCATGTTTCTGATCCGACAAATTTAGCTATTGGTGCACTTATATCTGCACGTACTTGATTATCCATTTGCATCCATATCTCGACAGGAGGTAGCTTCATAAACTCATCTGGATGTTCATATGGAGAAGGCGCTAACCTGATTTGTAAAAAGTATGTATGAAGATCTTGCATATTATTGTCGAGAAACTGTGTTAATCCTAAATTTCGCTTTACATAGTTAGTCAAGAAAGGCATTGTTTGACAAAACATTCGGCTTGTCTGTGCCAATTCATCTGCCATCATCCCTGGTTGTAAACCCTTAAATCCAGTCTCAAATAGAATATGCCCAAATGTAGCAGCATATAAAGGTTCTTCCCACTCGTTTACAAGTCCAGTCTCTTGCGGACTTGATGCATCAAGTAATTTTCGTACGTCTCCAGGTGATGATATTGCATACTGCTGTGGTGATAAAGTAGACAAAACCCCAGATTGTGCTACCCTCTCTAGCAATGCGGGAGGTCCAACAATGTTGCACACTGAATTGCTGTCATTTGATGCTGCTGAAAATGATGATGATGATAATGATAAGGTATTATTGATCTCTTCCTCGTCCACTTGTACTTGTATTTCTCCTTTTTGATCTTTGCTCATGGCTTCCATTGTCAATCGGCTCATTCTGCCCCTTTCGCTCGTCACTGGCTCAGCTGAATATGCTTTAAGGCGTCTTGTGTGAGATTGGCGTAACCGAGCCCAATGTCTTCCTCGCTGATTCCATGGCACATTGTCATCCTCGCTGACTGGGAACAGAGCTAATTGTTCCTTGTCCGATTCAATAAGTTTGTCGAGTTGCGTATTATATACAAGGGTTTCAGCATAGCTAGATTTTAGATCTAGAGATGCAAATAAAAGTCGTCGAGCCTCATCGAGCTTGCTATCAGCAAGAGCAGTTAAAAGAAGTTCGCTAGGGCCTGTCATTTCAGTGTAGCATTCGGATAGTTGGGCAATAGCCCGGAGAGGAATTTTGGATATATCTGCTCCAATCTTTTCGAATACCGATAGATCAACAGTGGCCGTGCGCTGACGTAGGCGAACCTTGTCAAGTTGTTCGACAATCCAGTTGAAAACATCCTTTGTGGATCGAACTTTGAGAACTGTTCGGACAGGGTCAATTTCGATAGTTGCACCTTGACGGATCCAGCTTCTCGGCAAATCGCCCCCATTCACAAGTAAAAAGAAGCAGTCCATCTTTGAAAGCCGCAGAGAGGAATTGACAATAAAATCAGAAGCAGCATCTATATCAGAGCTAATTTCTGTTTTCCAGATCTCCTTGAGAATAAACTGGCTGAGCCCTGCCAGCGTAGTTGAAGAATGCCGGGAGGCATGGAACCCCCGTTCAGTAGCATATTGCTTAAGTTGACTATACAGAAATGCTTTCGAGAGCAAACTGCATAGCTGCTTCGCCCGCTTCTCGGAGATCTGAGGCATTTTGGGCTTGAATGAATCTATCGCTCTTGTAATAGAATCGTGAACATTCTCCTCAGGCTCTTCCTCTTTAAAGATCAACAGCTGTTGGGCAACATTTGAGATGTCTATATCATTGAGCGGCTCGAATGAGATCTTTGGCCTGTCCCGGATCAGCCTAGTTTCTTTAGCAGTGAGAATTATATGTTTTGATCTTAGTTTCCTACTGCTACTTTCAGATTGCTCCCCTTGATCCGTGGAAATTTCAGACTGATATCGGCATTGTAGCCTTATAGCTCGTCTTGTATGGAAAAGCGGCAGTATACGCCGCTTCGTAGCGCATCTTAGCATTGTACTTAGGATGGCCTATTTTCCTTCCGGGGAAAGAAATTAGCGGTTGAACTTTTTTTTTTTGGCTTGCTGGGAGATACAAAATTTAAGCGGAGGGTAACTCATAATCGTTGTATCGACTTAGCATCCATCGTTGTATGGATGGTAGGCATATAACGATACATTAGCCTTAAATGTAATTTTAACAATTTTCCTATAATCTTCATGCCGCATTTGTTGTTTTTCTCCGAAATTGTTGTCGGAATCTTTTTTGCTGATTTTTAATAATTTTATTGTCTTGCGGCTAACTTGTACCCCATTAAGGTACTGTGAACCCCCATCTAGATGTGGCTTCTCCACGCATCATCTATTTATATAAAACTCGACTGCCTAGCAACCAAGACTCTGTTTCAGGTCACAGAGTAATTAATTAATTAAAAGCTCATTGTCTGTTTGGTCATCATCATATCCGCATAATAATTGCGGTGTTCATAGGGCATTTTCTTTGTGATGCCAGTCATCAAAAGCATCCAGTCCAAGCACAAACGGCTTGTCCTCCAATGCTATCCAAAGGGACGCTCACAGGAGAAGAAGCCTAATCCTTCGGAACTTTCATACCTTCTCTTTTATCTGGCATCCAGGAGGTCAAAGTTACAAAAGGTCGCTGCTTTTCTCCAACAAAAGACTCAACGCGATGTATATCGCGGTAGAGCTGGGTATGATTTCCACGTCAAATTCTTCTTGTTATTTATACTCATGTGTTTTCTAATCTCAATCTAATGTATAGAAATGTCGAGGTCTCGTTAGCCATATGCAAAGCTGTTATTGAACGATGTCATTCTGATCTCAATGCTTTTGCCGAACATGTTGTCGCCTTACTCATTGCGGTCATTGAAAGCACAGACATTACCCTATGCCAAAAATCCCTTGATACGGTATGCTATATATTTGTGCGTTTTAGGCTAAGCTAAGCTTATTTTAACCTTTGTCCTTTAGTTTGCTACGTTCTGCAAGTACCATGATGGCGGTCTCCTGTCTGATGATGAAAGTTTCGTCGACCAATATAAAAGACTTCTCAAGGATTATATGAATGTAGCCAATCGACAGGATGTTAATTCACTCCAGTATGTTTATTTTTCGTCCTTTCTTTTCCTCTAATTGCTACAACTACTGACTTGCCAAAATGGAAAGGTGGAGACTCATTGCACTTGAGGCAGCACTAAGTGTTGCTCCTTCTCCCGCTCTATCGACACCATCTGGCCGCGTTCAAATTCACATTATAATACCCGTCATTTTACAAAATCTTCGGTATAAGGAGGGTATGTCAGCCGCAACCTCGGATTTCTGGAATCGTGCTCTCGATAATGATACCCAACAACTTCACCATGGCAGGAACGCTAGTAGAGATTCTGCATCCAGTGAAGTTCAGCGAGATTCTGATATATCTGAAGAAGATCAGATTTCTCTGGTTGCACTGAGAGCTCTCCGAGCCCTCTTTGTCACCTCTAATGTCTTTCAGATCCACCATTGTACAGAAGGTATCGTCAAGTTTCTGATTACTCACGATCATTCAGCCAAATGGTCTCTTATGCTTTTTAAGACAGTCGTAAACTGGACGCCACTTCAATTAAGATATATGATTCTCCGCGATCTTTTGGAAGCGCTCTCTAAGATGCCTCCTGAATCGATCCGAGAACAGAATGTTCTTATTGGTCTCATTTCTTCCTTGCTTACTTCCGACATTAGTCTTGTCGGCACATCTGTCATTGATGAAATGCATCTTCTCATTACTCGTGCCCTTAAATTGCTCAGCGCTCAAGAATCCTGGGCACTTTCAGACGAGAGCCGGAGTGCCCATCTGCGTGATCTATTTGATAAGATTATTGATTGTATTGCAGACCTAGCCTACCATTCATATTACAGCGATCAGATTTCAGATATGCTCACTGATCTTTTATATCGATTACGTTCACCTAATGCACCTTCCGATATGGGTGAGGATGTCGATTGCACGGTAGGTAGAAATGGTAATAGCATTGACAGTGCCAACTTGTTTGCAAACAGTTCCTTTTTGGAGGGCCCAAAACGCATGCAACAAGCTATTTGTGGCAATCTACGGGCAGTACGAAAGATTATTTCTATTGCGGCAAGTGTTCATAGGGGACTAAAGAGATCATATTTGCGGTTCTCTGCTTTTAGAGGTACACAGTGGATATTGTCATCAGGAGATCCTCTCCTCTACAGGCCGTATCTGTCGACTATATTTGTCTACTTTGAGCTCGAGTTTGCTAAACAGGAATGCCTGTATGCACTGGCCCATGAGCATTTTGTTGATAAAGTTAATAGAAATCCCACCATTCTTCGATCTGGTGATCTCGCGGATTTCTTTTTTGCTGCGAATGATCTTCTTTTAAGGCATTCATGCACAGAAAGCGACTATATGGCCCTCAACCTGTTATTTAACTATCTAGGGGTAAAACTAGAGGTTAACGCTTGTCTTCGAGGTGTTTTATTTATTATGGAGGCTGAGAGCTCAACAAAATACAAGAATCTTGCTTATAACAATAAGCACCGAGCCTATTCCGTCATGATGAACGTCTTGCTTCTTGTTGCCCAAACACTGGAACTTAAAGATCTGCAACTATATATAACGACTCTTATATCCGATCTCAAAACAGCTACTTTATGGGATGAAAATATTACAAATCCGCCAAATCCCAAGCCTTATGCTATAACGAGCGATGGTTTGGAGCCTTTACCAGTTTCTATGGAGCATTCGGACGACAGCTCCAGCAATAATTTCCCCGCGTTGGATAGAGAAGAGATTATACGCCGATTTGAAGTACCTGGATTATTACAGAGCGTCAAAGAGTATATAATCCTTGGTAAAATCAGTACGGATGACAATGGAGGAGATGGTGGAGAGTTTGGCATAAATGGTGATGGATCTGGCCATATGACGCCGTCACGAGGGCGGCATTATGCAAACTCGATTAGAGGTGCACTTTCATCGGCGGATCATCAAGCTAGCATGTCACGAGGGTCAAGTTTTGTCACAATTCCCAATCCAACTGCTTCTGGTTCGACAGAGGCGCTCCCTCGCCCGTTCTTCAACGGTAATGGTAGTCCATCAGTTGATTTGCGATTGTCAATGGATGGAAGCATGACAGGGTCACTACGGGGTACTGCAATTCTAAATCGTCCATCACTAACCCAGGTATCGCCCGATGGGACATTTTCATTCAAACAGTCAGCGATCTTGCCAGTACCTGATGCAAATGATCTTAAGCGAATTGTGAGTAATGGAGCACTATCTAATAATAAGAATAAGGATAATAGGAACAGGAATGGGAATGGGAATAGGGCAGACAGTATGCGAAGTGCTGTTTCAAGTTTTCGCAATGCGGATGCGCTCATGGGGTCGTTTGGATCGATTGGTGGCATGTCAAGCCAAGATAAATTGACTTCTTTAGAAAGGGCAGCAGATCACCTAGCAGGTAAAAAGGAAAATAATATCGATCAAGATGATACATCAGAGGATGCGATGCTTGAACGTGAACTTTCAGGTCAGAGTTATGTTTCAAGCCGACATAGAAGATTGGAAAAACTTTTTGATGGACTTCACGTTTGATAAAAGGAATAGTATTCCAAGAGTGTACGATATATTACGAACAACATAGCGTTTAAGTTTTTAAATTTTTATTACAGTATTATAAGCATGGTTGTTTAATTTGTAATATTTTCGTGATTAGTTGCAATACAAACAAGATTATGTTGAAGTTCCTTTACTTCATAGTGCAAAAGCCAAAAGGTCCCAGACAGAGGTCCACTGCGGTGCTTGCAGACACTGGTGATGTATACGGGAGACTTAGACTTGGATGAATGGTCAAATCTAGGGGTGATAACAAGACTAAAATCGACAGGGTCGTCAATACACTGGCATAGAGGTCTCGTACCAGTCAAGGGACATGAAGGAGGTAGTAATACCTCTAATCCACCTGATACTGATGGTCCCATAATGTAGGAAGCGAGATCAGAGCAATTTGCAAGGGTTGTAAATTCTTCATTGTCCAATGTTGGATCTATTGCATTGTCTAAAACTAGAGCATAGCAACAGGAGGAAATTGCATTGCTCACTAATCCTAGGTGTTCAAGAGCAGCAGCCGACAATCCTGACCTTGCAGCGTAGTCAAAGAAAAGATTCGAAATGGAGTTTACAATAATCATACAATTTGAAACTTCTTGTCGTTGGATAGCTAAAAGCTCTTGCACAAGCTCATGGGTATCAAATACAGTCAATATCCTGAACTTATCCAAGACCTTTTCCGCCCGAGTGTCACTGCCAAGGAGTATCTTTGATGCAGTCACAAAATCAAAATCGGCTTCTCCATTAATCCACACGACTTGAGCTTCCTCGCAAGTCTTTAAATAACGAGCTGCCGATATAAGCGCTAGCTCAGTACGAATATCTGCTGGACCGGCAATGCATGAAATCTTATTTCCAGAAAGTGAATTGTAGAGTCCATCGATTGACGATTCAGCCATTGACAACAACAACAACAACAACAATAATAATAATAATAATGACCGGCGAGGATCTAACTGGATGTTATATATTAAAAAGTTACATGAGATCTAGAATGAATGTCAACATCGACTACACTGTACAGGTTTTGATACAGATATTATTTGGTGTTGAGTATTGATGTTGTTGGGAGGGATGAGGGCATGCAAACGTGACTTTCGCAGTCACAACCCCCGAGAAATGCCAAAACCCGACGCAGACGCAAATGAGATGGCTAAGGTCCCAAACCGACGCAAGTTTGTGGGTTGAAGCAAGCGACTAAGGTGCCAACAACCACAACACATTCGACACCTTTCATCACCAAGGAAGGAAAAGAATTCAAACAAACCAAAACACCAAAAGGGATCAAATAGTATGTTACTGGCTTTTTTTTTTGTTTACTATAATCTCTTCCTATTTAGATGACTAACGGTTATATAATTCTAGTGTCTGACAACTTTGAACCAGTCAAGGTCATTGATGGAAAGGGCCACCTTCTAGGTCGATTGGCTAGTATTGTTGCCAAGCAGCTCCTTGAGGGCCAGAAGATTGTTGTTGTTCGAACTGAGCTACTCAACATTTCTGGAGAGCTATTCCGTTCCAAGTTGAAGTACCACGCTTACTTGCGAAAGAGTACCCGATACAATCCTAACCATGGACCCTTCCATTTCCGGGCACCATCTCGAATCTTTTATAAGGCTGTTCGTGGTATGATTGCTCACAAGACTGCACGGGGTACTGCTGCGCTTGAGCGTCTCAAGGTTTTTGAGGGAATTCCACCACCTTATGATCGTCAAAAGCGATTGGTTGTACCACAAGCCCTTCGAGTTTTACGACTTAAGCCTGGTCGTAAATATACTATCCTCGGAGACCTTAGTGTCTCATTTGGTTGGAAGTATAATGATATTATCTCTCGTCTTGAAGAACGACGAAAGGTTAAATCTGCTGCTTATCATGCCAAGAAGAAGGCACAAACTAAGAAGATCATTGCAGCTAACAAGTCTGTTGCTGATGCGGAACCTACAAAGGCTCTTGCTGCTTACGGATACTAAACATTCTCTCTCTAAAGATACATCCTTCCAATCCTCTCCGACCTCCCTCCCTCCCCCCAAAACACCTTTTTCTACAATGACCAATTAAACAACAAGAGGAACAAAATCCGGATATATATAGTTTTGATATCTTCTTTTTTTCCTTTTTAATGGATTTGGCTTTGTGTACTTTATTCTTATTATAAAACAAAAAAAAGACTCCGATGTCCCTTGATAATATAGAGTATTCATGTTGTTTTCTCCCTCCTGCCCTTCCCGTAGTTAAGAGGCGAAGTTGGGAGATTGAGAAAAAATTTAGACCCATCTAAGATAGTAGAGTTGAAGGTTTGCGGGCCACCAAGAAAATGCTGACATTCTGTCCAATATGCAGCAATATGCTAAGGGTGAGAAGGGACATTTTTTTTCCTTCTTAATTATTGTACATATGTGCTAACAGAGGTATTTTTTTTTTTTATTTACTTAGGTTGCACGTGGACCTGAGGGTAACAATAGATTTGAATGCAAGACATGCCCATATCAATTTTCAATTTCCGACAAGATGCAAATATTTGATCGTAAACAAATTATAAGAAAACAAGTTGATGATGTATTAGGTGGTACAGGCGCATGGGATAATGTTGATCAAACAACAAGTCAATGTCAAAGGGAAGATTGTGATAATACAAAGGCATACTTTTTTCAACTTCAAATTAGAAGCGCTGATGAACCAATGACTACATTTTTAAAGTGTACAAAATGTGGTACTCAGTGGAGAGAAAATTGATATCTTATTTCTTTTTTTTCCATTTTTTTTTTTCTTATAATATAACAATTATTCAAAGGATCTACGGAGAGAGTCTGTAAGCAGCCAAAAATGGAATTAACCAAGCAAGTCCAATACGTGGATTGAAAATACATGTCAAGATGCTAGGTCCAGGACATATTCCTCCGATCCCCCAACCAATACCAAAAGTCATGGATCCAAATATGAGTTTTGGTGTAATTTGTTTGGAAATTGGTAAATCATAACCATTTTTAGTCCCCATAACTGGATTCTTTGGTGGTTTACTAAACCACTTATTTACTACCATTGCTATATAATTTGGAATCATACCAAATGCAATAACAAAGGCTAGATCAGGATCAAATTTTGTTGGTTTTGTAAGTGCTAGGAATCCCAGTACTTTAGCTGGTTCAGCCATACCAGCAAGAATAAGCCCTAGTCCAAAGGTAAAACCAGAAAATAAAGAAGATAATGTAGCATTAAATTTTGAAGAGGGTATGGATTTTAGAAATAAAAATACTGCTAAATCACCAAGTAAAATTGCAAAAAGCATCAGTTTAGTTTGAAATGATTCATAACCAAATTGGCAACATGTTTTACAATCTGGAACATTACCACTAAGATAAACAGTTAAAATTCCAGTTGATACAAAGCATATGGTGGCAATCCATGATCTTATACTTAATCTAGGTACTCCACACAACATATGACCCGATGTACAGCCAGATGCATACTTTGTACCGATTCCGCTTAATAAACCAGCTATGGAGTATTTCCATAGAGGAATATAAGCAGTTGTTTCATAATTTGGCATAAAAGAAGTACCGGTTGCAAAAGTACTTAAAATCATGCCGATAATTACCGGAAGCGTATATATAGTATACGGTCCAAATACAGATTTATATAAAATTGATGAGCAGCCAAATACTTTACCATCCTGATACAAGAATATAGTTGATCCAAGGTGTAACAGTAGAGATCCTACGATTGATCTGCAAAGGTAGATCATCTTTGCGTAATGTTAGGGAGAGTAAGTATCTGTGAATATTCTGGGTTGCTAGGGGAATATTCTTGTGTAGACATAGTTTAATTTCAATAAAGAAAAAGTAGGACTTAATATATTTTTATATGATAATCGTAAGGCACAATCTGAACTCTTGATTCTTCAAAGCAGAAGAATCAAGTCTTTAAATACACAAAAGAAGGTAAGAAAACTAAACTAGATAGATTACAAAAA